>JAGPOW010001998.1:2447143-2484844 GCA_030014935.1 Caiman crocodilus | reverse complement strand
GTACACCGGAGGGCAGGGAGCAGATTCAGGCTGACCTGGACAGGTTGGATCAATGGGCAGAGAGAAATAGGATGCAATTTAATAAAGATAAATGTAAGGGGCTCCACCTGGGAAGGAGGAACCCCCAACGCACCTATAGGTTGAGGAGTGTCCTTCTCAACAGCTCGGAGGCAGAGGGGGATCTTGGAGTCATAATTGACTCCAAGATGAACATGAGCCGGCAGTGTAATGAGGCCATCAACAAGGCCAACTGCACCTCATCGTGCATTAGCAGGTGCATGGCTAATAGAACAAAGGAGGTGATGCTCCCCCTCTGTGCGGCACTGGTCAGGCCGCAGTTGGAGTACTGTGTCCAGTTTTGGGCGCCGCACTTCAAGACGGACGCGGGGAATCTGGAGAGGGTCCAGAGGAGGGCCACTCGCATGATTAGTGGTCTTCATGATAGACCCTAGGGGGGAGGTTAAGAGAGCTGAATCTCTTCAGCCTTCACAAGAGACGGCTGAGGGGAGATCTTGTGGCCACCTATAAATTTATTAGGGGAGGTCAGCGGGGAATACAGCAAGCGCTGTTTACTAGGGCGCCCCAGGGACTGACTAGAAATAATGGGTGTAAACTAGTTGAGAGTGGATTTAGGTTAGATATTAGGAAGAAATATTTCACAGTAAGGATGGCCAGGATCTAGAATGGCCTTCCAAGAGAGGTGGTGCCATCACCTAGCTTGGAGGTCTTCAAGAGGAGGCTAGATAGTCACCTGGCTGGGGTCATCTGACCTCGTCCTCTTTCCTGCCAGGGGCAGGAGGTCAGACACAATGATCCATTTTGGTCCCTTCCAACTCTACAGTCTATGAATCTATGAATACATAGGCACAGTCATGATTTTTAAATGCTTGAGACGGATAGTGTCATAACTATGCCAACACAACCAGTAGCTGTGAATGCACCAGACATTTATATATACTTGTGTATCATGTGCGTGTTATGTGTTTGTATATAAATATGCAAGTGTACATACATATGTGCATAGCTATACATATGTGCAGATCTATACATATGCATATAGATTTAGATATCTAGGTGCATGCACATATATACTTTGATTATTGTAATTATGCTGATTTTAATACAATAACATTTGCTTAAATGTGATAATTAGGGCTAGATGTGATGATGAGAAAGCAATTTGCTCCCATGTCCTGCTAAACAGTTCTATATGTCTACACCAGGAATTAACACTGCCTTTGGTCTGTGCTGTTTTACTTACCAAGTGAGCGTGGATCATGTGCAAGGACAGTTGTATGTGGAGGCAGGAAGACACTTTCAAAGGAAGATCCACTCCTTGATGTTTATCTAACGCATCTGAGCCTTCACAAGGGAATTATTTTGTTGGATCTCAGAATTGTGATAAAGGGGCATGGGTAAATCCAACCAGAAGGATTCATTAAAACAGAGACTTAGCACTTCCAAAGCCAGTGTAATACGTCCTGTATGCCCCTTGATGTGTGCAAGAAGGGTCTGTTTGCAAATGCAAAGTGCCATAGCCTGCAGTAGTCACTGCCAAACACATTAGAGATGGAAAAAGTGCCTGAGGTTATCTAGCACCAATTTCCCATCACCAGCAGTGGAATTATTTTCCCTATGGTATATACCTGTGCTGGATTCTGGAAATAAAGGTAGATGCAACTAAGGGAATAACTGTGTTTTTAATGCAAAAGCTAATACATAATATGAACAGCAGGAGACATACCTAAGCTGAAAATAGAGACAGACTTCACAGCTTTTAATACATCAGTGGCCATCCAGAACTTAACATTTGTTGTACTATTGTGTGCAATTGCCACTTTGCAGCTTCAGTAGTGTTAGAACTCAAATCCATCTGCTCCAAAAGTGCAAGTTCCATGAGATAAAGGAGAAGTGTCATTAGCTGTGCCGACATTTAGCATAATAAGCACCATAGTTGAGCAGTTCTGATCCTGTCCAGAAGAAGGCAACAGATAACCATAATCACCAGTATGTTGACTAGGCGAGACATCAGTAAAGAAAACCAGACAACACACATGAAAATCAAGGCTCCAACAAAACATGCCTCCCCTTATTGTGTGAGGCTATAACTTGTTGCCAGAGAAAGCAAAAAAAGAGAAGTTGATTATTTAAAAGGAAATTTTTCATGCTAAATATAAAGTTACTTTTTTTGCCACGTGGCTACTTCCCCTCTGGGACTTTCCACCTCTCTCTAGATGTCTGCTTGAACTGAGTCTGTTTTCAAAAGTAGAGCATCTCCAGTACAATCCATAGTAACCTTCTGGAGGAGAAAATGCCAGTGTCAGTTCTGAGCTAGATTCTGAACTGCACATCATGGGGTACAGCCTAAGGTGGGGCAACAGTGTCTTTACTATTGATGCACCTCCAAAATGTTGGGGTAAAATGGGGATTGTAGGAATTGAGAAATGTAACATAATAGGCGATGGGATGTCTCTTCAGATACAAGCATAGCAATACAGGAATTCATGAGCTGAGAGAGAAATGGAAAGTGAGACAATCACCTGAATCACCTGAAACTGTGTATAGAGTAATGTCATCAGAATGAGCTATGTCGAGTCATAAGTATGTTCATCTAGAAGGAAGGATGGGAAAATGGTGCCAGCCTGGCATACAAGACATTAACCTTGAGAAATCTAGAACACCTGGGCAAAGAAATTTTCACTGGTGTATGGAAATGGCAAGGCCAATATGTGTGAAATTTCCAGCTAGGGCACAATGAGAAGTCTAGGGGTATAAAATGGAGCAAGAGAAAGAAACTCTTTGCTAGGATAAGCTGATCTGCTGGATCCAGGCAGCATAAGACAGCTAGAATCTCCTTTGCTAGCCCAGTTGTAAGTGTTCTGATTAAATGCTTGTAATTATAATTCTTGTGTGGGTATGGGCATCAATAAGTACTGTAATATTGCTTTCCTCCATATAGTTGGCATTTTGTTACAGTATTTTAGAGTGTTTGTTTAAAGTAACTGTGCAGCTGCTATCTGTCTTCATATTTAATAAAGGTATTTTTGTTCAGTTACTGACTGGGTCATTTGCTTTTCAACAGGGGCCTGCTTGGGACACGGCATATGCTGCTCTAATTTACAGTGAAATCCTATAGAAGACACTCAGGGGAAAGTGCAGTCGCATGCTTCCAATCAAATAGTTGGAATTTTTCCCTCCCCAACTATTTAATTGGTCTAATAAAAGATATCACATTTACCCAAAGTACCTCGTCTGCCTATGTCCTGAGATCAACATGGCTATAACCAACATCTCCACTTCTGATGCACCCTGGCACACCCTGAGTATCTACATCACATTTACATTGTCCAGGAAATCCACCACAGAATTTCCTAGCTAGGAAACTGCTTTCCTTGTTACTGCTTTGCAATTTAGAGCTGGGGTTTTGGTTCTGAGTGGAGGCTGTTGCTGTTGTATCACTTGGAAGCACTTTAATTTTATAAAATATTTAAATAGGTTATTTTAACTTACAGCGCTGATTGTTATGGTGCAGGGCCCCTACAAATAGGGGGAAATGCTGAGCAATGACTGGGACAGTGTGGGGGACTGCTGTTATAACACGTAAGGCACCATGCCGTAGGTGTAAAGTCTTGGGGCTTATATGGATATTGAAGAGAAGGAGACTCATAAGCAAGTTTCAGGTTTCATTCCATCCCGACCATAAAACCTATAATAACACTGTGTGTTCTCAGTGTGGGAAAGCTATTTTATTGTATAAACTCTGACACAGAGTAGCTTGCTGCAAACTTCAGCCGCTATATTGCTGGCAGAGCCCTCAAAACCAAGGACTAGAAGTTGGGGAGAGAAAAAGCTGGAGAGACTAATACAGGTTCCAAACTTATGCTATCTGGGATGTAATTAGGTGAAGGTGAAAGGCTGACAGTGGCTAAAAACATAAAACCTATCCATTTGCATTGGTTAGGGGTTGGATCAGGGTTGCAGCTTGCAATATGGGACAACCAATTTCCAGGGCACAACAGGAGCAGTGGATTTACTGGCGCATGTGACATATCATGTTCAGGCTACACCCTGGAGAGGACTTCTTTTCTCCTCACATTACCTGCTTATGCTTACCCAGCAAATTGGTGAAGGGTTGGATTCCATCTCTTCATCCATCTAGCCCTGAGCCGTGGTCCTCATCTCCATTCAAGGGGTTTATAGGGCCACAGAAAGGCACATCCCAAGAATCCCATGCTGTGTTGTTCTTAGGGACCTTTCACAAATAGCATAAATTGATTTTATCATAAATAACAGGGAGCAGGACCTTGAAGATGGAGAGCCAAGAAAAAGACCTGTAACACAATCCAGAAGTTCCCAGCCACCAGTGGGCGCGTTTACATGCGATGCTAATTGTGCAGTAGCCTAATAACGCTGTACAGTAGCATGCCGGGCAAAAACCATGCTAATAACACTACTGCACAGTAGTATTGGGCTACTGCATAGTAAGTGTCACTAAAAACCTGCATGCTGGTGCACAGGAGCACAAGTTACTGCCAATTGATTTAGTACTTGGTCAACCAAGTACTATACTTAATGCACAATAACTGTGACACATTAATAAATGTGTAGATGTGCCCAGTCCTTGTATCAAGACAAGCTGGATTCAAGCCAGGAACTTTAAAGGGAAAGTGTTTATACCAGTCGGCTGAACCACCCAGACCTCCAAATTATGATGTTTCTTAATAGATAATCAGAGCTATGGGATTCTACAGAAAATGTAACCAAAGTCCTGATACCACTGCTATAGATCAACTTTCAGATCTTAGATGCAGCAACTTTGGCTGCGCTAGGAAATTAACCTCTGATTGACCACAGACTTCCTCAAAGGGGGCAGCTGAAATAGCATCCCTGTTTACACTGGGCAGTTAAGCTGTATATTCAGCACCAGTTCAACTACATCATTATTAGTAACAGATACATATCCTAGTGTGAACAGGTATTGCAAGCAGTAGAAGGGGGTGAGAATGCTACGTATAAAGTTTGGGACTTGCTTCTTTTTCATGGCTTAAACCTGATCGTGCCACACTGAGATGGGAATTCTTGGCTCTGCACATGAAAGCATTTTAAAATGTACACACACCACCAAAATGCAGCCACTTCTGGTGCAGAGGAGAACAGACAACTGACACAGCATTTCTGTGGGGACAGACGAAATTTTAGCCAAAGATGGGCAAATCTTCCATCCTTTCAGTCAAGTGTAATGGGTTACAGTCATCCCTGCCCATGAGATAAGTTCTCACCGGAAAGAGCCATATGATAAATTCAGTGTGGATGCCTTTGGAGGATTGAGGTTCTGTTGCTAGGATTTGAATCTGAATTTCCTAGAAATGTAGAGTATTCCCAATGTAGTCTTTAACCCACTAAGCCATTTCCTCTTCTCTTATAAAGCATGCCATCTGTGAAAAAGCTGGGTACCTGGGAGATGGGGAGTCCAGTAGTTAGGACACTGAGAGAGGAACCACCACGCTGCCTGTAGCTAAAGATCCCTCTAGCAATGATTACCTTTGCTTTGCAGCATGATTAGCAATCCACGTGGTGCGCTCTGCCTGTGTTTAGTCGGTGTCTGGAGACTGTATCTATTAATGAGTCAATGTGAAATGTATCCAGAAAGGCACAGGCACTGAAACACCCATTCCTGCACTGCTTAACATTCCTGAGGGAAGATGAATGATTAGGTAATTGCTGTTCAGATGTGTGACTGCTACACAGAAATGGAGCGGACTGAGCTAGGCAGAGCGCTGCAGTTTCTCAATGCCGGGCAGCAGCGCCTGCTAAGCGTAGTGAATACAAGTCCTGGAACTCTGGTTGCTGCTTGAGCCGTGAATCGATCATATGTATGAATGCCCACAAGAAATAAGCTGCCTCACTAGCTCTCAGTTGGGGGTCGCTTAGCAGCTCTGAAAACCAGGTCAAAGGTGTCTCGAATGCGGCCCCCCAAATCCGTAATCCTACCAAAAATATTGGCCCGAGCGACTTGTCCAAGATCACACAGAGCAAATGGCCAAACGGGGATTAAACCCCCGAATTGTTTCCTCACAATATGCTTTCACATGCTTCCTTAGTCTTCACCCTGGGAGTTTAATTGATGCCATACAGCATTCCTTAATGAGAAGGTTGACAGATGACTTGATCACTGTTTCTAAATAGCTACATCACTGAAAGTAGATGGCTTGTTAATTTAGCAGGCAAAGACATGACAAGATTTAAGAGCTGGAAGCTGAAGCTTAACAAATTTAGGCTAGAAATGAGACACGATTTTTAACAGTGAAGGTCATTAGTACCTAGAACAGCTCACCTAGGTATGTGGTAGATTCCCCACCATTTGAAATCTTTAGATCAAGACTGGGTACTTTTCCAATTTAATAGATCTATTCTAGCTCAGGGAGAAGTGATGATCTTGATGCAGGGACCACTTGGTGAAATTCTGTAAGCTGTGTTAAGCAATAAGTCAGACTCAATCATAATAGTCTCTCTTGGCCTAAAATGTATGAATGCATGGCTTTAAGGCTTCCCTTAAAATGGAATTCAGGTCCAAATAAACGTAGACACTGTTGATCTCATAACATTTTTGTCTAGAGTACAGCCATTAATGAATCAGCGGGTGCATCTACGCGTGTGCTTTACTGCAGAATAAACTAGCTCCACAGTAAAGTGTCATCATCTACTTGTCTGCCAGGGGCAGTACTATCTTACGGCAGAGTAATTACATGTACTGTAACATGTGTAGATGGTGACGGGCTGGTTGGAGCATAAGAGCGCTAAAGTGATGGGGCTGCTTACTGCCTAGCCATGCATTGTAGCACCCTTGTGCCCCAGCCCGCCCATCTGCTGCCTGAGCCTGGGGCTGCTCCACCCTGGCTCAAAGTACTGCTGTCCCAGGCACATGTGTAGATGCTGTGCCCAGGAGCACTTGACTCCGGTGCAAACAGTGCCAGAATTGATTTAGTTGCATTAATTGAACATGGAGATGCACCTAGTGAGATACTGCCTGATGGTTTCTATTCTACTGTTTACAAGTACTGATGCATGCCTTTCATCTTTGAGCAGAGTGGTAATTATCTGTGTTAGTCTGAAGTTAGGAAGAAGGCAGCACAAATCTGCACCTTATAGACCAAATAAATCAGAAGTGTATGGCATGACCTTTCATGAGCCTGAGTGTGCTTCTTCAGATGTATATAATAAACTGAGCTCAGGCTTATGAAAACTCATGCATACACATCTAATTTAAATCATTCATAAGGTAGAAATCTACCTTGACTTCTGTCTGTCTATCATCTTGTCACCTCCGGGTTCTGATTGGGTTGTTCTAATGGCAGTTTACAATTAAAATATACAACATTTGCATAATCTCATTACACTTATTACCCTATTTTATGGCTCATAAAAAGATAGCTGCTTCACAAAGACAATAAACTGTGGTTCTCGCCCCTAAGAGTTTATAATCTAACTAGGGACCTGGGGCTTACAGTAGACAATTAAGATGAATATGAGCCATCAGTGTACTCTTGTTGTGAAGAAGGCTAACTGTATACAGGGCTGCATTAGTAGGAGTGTTGCCATTAGATCTAGGGAACTGATTCTTCCCCTCTATTTGGCACAGGTGAGGCCACATCTGTAGTGCTGTGTCCAGTTTTAGGGCCCCACTACAGAAAGGATGTGGACAAACTGGAGAGAGTCCAGCAATAGGCAATAAAAATGCTTAGGGAGCTGAGGAACATGACTTCCAAGGAGAGGCTAAGAAAGCTAGGTTTGTTTAGTTTGGAAGAGAGAAGACTGAGAGGGGATTTAATAGTAGCCTTCAATTGCCTGAAGGGTGGTTACAAAAAGGATGGAGCTAGACTGACTGTTCTCAGGGGCAGCAGATGACAGAACAAGGAGCAATGGTCTCAAATTGCAGCAAGAGAAGTTTAAGTTGGATATTAGGAAAAAAAACTTTCTCACAAGGAGGGTAGTAAAGCACTAGAACAGGTTCCTAGAGAGGCTGTGGTATTTCCATCCTTGGAGGTTTTTAAAACCTGGGTAGACAAAGCCTTGGCTGGGATGATCCAGCTGGGGATGGTCCTGCTCTGAACAGGGGGCTGGACTACATGACCACCTGAGGTCCCTTCCAACCCTTGTTTCCTATGATCCTTTGTTTCTAAATATGACAAAGGAAGTGGCTAAGTCACAGGGCAAAGAAAGTTACTGCAATCTGGACTCATATTTGCTCAGAATGGACAGTAGTACATCCTTATGGCCTGTTTACTTGGCTCACTTGCTTATATGTTTGTTTTGAACTGAACAGTACTGTCCAGATGACTAGATGTTGAAAAATACCTACATGGTGCTTTTCCAAAGACCCATACTCTGACTGCCTGGGGACTATTGCTAGTCAATCAGCATACAAAGATTTCCCTACTGCGGGGCTACTGAAAGAAATGTGCCACCAAAGCAGCAAATCTTAGCCAGTCAGACACCTGGGTCTGAGAAATCAGCCAGCAGCTGTGCATCAGTCACTGAACAGCATCCTTACACTCTAACTTGGCTAAGACAATTCCCCTTCATTATGCTACCTCCTACATAGGAAGTTCTGGGAGGAAGCATTTAAAACCCCAATTGTAACATCAGTTCCCCAGGGTCCAATCCTAGCTCTGCTGCCACTTTCCTGTGCGACTTTGGGAAGTCCCTTCATATTATCACATCATAGTTTGCCCATCTGCAGGTCAGGGATGATGACACTTACTTTCTCAGGGAACTACAGAGCATGTCAAACCTGAAGATCTTTGGACAGATGGTGCTATAGGAATGGAGGCGTTGCTTCACACAGCATGAAGCTCACTATAGCAAAAGGCATATGCACCCTTTGAAGCACATTTAGGCAATCTTTTTAAAATGGTTATAAAAAGATTTAAGACCAGAAGGGGGCCATTATGATCAAGCTAGTCTGACACTGAAATGATGCATAAGCTTGTTTTGGCCGTCTTCTCATGGGTGAACTTTGCTGCCACATGGTAGGAGTCACTTGGAAAAGGCAGATGGAATAGACTGACATGATGAAACTCTTGACCACGCCTTTGTGCATGTAACATGAGCTTTCACAATACTTTACTTGATCTAATACACACTGAAACAGAGTATCTATTATTTACATGTGATTGTCTTGCTACTTTCTGATCTCTTCTCTTCTGTTTCCATCCATACGGGTGGAAGGTGAATTTATAGCTTGTAGCTACATATCACTTCTGCATGTATCCTGCCTGTAAAACAGCATTTCTCTCCTGGTGCTTGATCCAAAGTTCTACTGAAATCAGCAGAAAGACTTCCGTTAACTTCAGCAGACTCCAAATCAGGCCCTAAGACATCCAGTAGTGCCATATTTTTGCACATCATAAAACACACACTTTTCCCCTAAAAAGACCAAGCTACTAGAAACTGTAGTGCATATTATATGCAAGAAATATGATGAGAACAGTTTCTGCATGTTATGGGCAAAAGGAGGAGTAAAATGTGAACTTGAGTCACAGGAAGCAGGACAACGAGTGCTGCTGTTACTCAGTTACTTACTACCAGGAAAGATCTTTTTGTCTTCATTCTTCCTTTCAAAAACAAAGTGTGTATTATATTGTGGGGCATGCTGCATATAAGAAAATATGGTGAATTTTGGTGACCAAAATCGAACAACTGCATGTCCAGAACCTTTGAGCATGGCAATGTTTATTAAGAAGCAGTGCAGATGTGCTGATTCCAGCCTTTTTGCTCAAGCTCCTTTATACACATGTATAGTCTCAGAAATCCAGGAGAACCACAAACTGAACCAGAGACAAAATTAAGATGCATTCTTGATTCACCTCAATATTCCCATTTGTTTTAAAGGCAGATTTGTGCACATCCAGAATGGAGGCACGATCATTTTTGTTATGGCTATTTATGCTTTCTTTGCAGTTGTCTTTGAGCCATTATTTAAAAATATCTATTTTCTCTAGAACACATCAAAGATGAGCTTAGCATCTGCTGGTATAGAGTCATTCATTTTAGATGGTCTTCCATCATCAGTCCCATTTCACAGATGCAGAAACTGAGGCTCAGAGAGGAAAAGTGACAAGTATGAGACTAAGTTTTAAAAGAAGAATCAAGCGATCTTAATTTCCTATTCCTTGTGTCTAACCACTAGGAAACATGTTGCCCAAGGATATGATCCACAACCCCTGAAGCCCAGTGCTCTGCTCCGTCCACTAGACTGCACTCCCAAATTGTAAGAACTAGAATGCTTTAATACAGGGCTGTCCAGCTTCTGAGTGGCCAGGGGCTACATGCCACGCTGACTGCCTGGGACCTCTGTTGCCACCATGTGAGCGACATGTACCCTGTCACTGCCACATAAACAGCATGAGCTCCACACCCCGCTCCTCATCCCATCCCTCTACCCTCCCCCTCCCCCTCCCTCTCCCCCATAGGGGCCACAGCAGCAGGAACAATGTGGGGAGTGATGGATGGGTAGGAATCCACGGGCCATATATTAACTGCTCAAGGGCTGCATCCAGCCTGCGGGCTGCCAGTTGGACAGCCGTAGTTTCAGATGACAATGATTAAGCTATGGGGAGCCACTCATCTGATTTGGTGAAACATTGCATTCCTTCTGCCTGGCAGCATTTTTGAGCGTTTTAAGATCTGTCTCACCCCCAGCTGTGCTGTATATAGACAGAGAACTTCATAAACAATCTCTCTCTCATCCTGTTTTCACTTCTACAGACAACTCTGCCTGCCACCCCAGTTGTCACATGCCAGCTCCTAGCCACTAGACATCTTCCCCTGTTGAAGAGCTTGGTTTCATCTGTAGTAGGGTTGGAGTGCTGTAGCTGTGATGGTTCAGGAAATGTCCCAGAGGCAAGTGGATTTTTGTGATATCTTTTATTAGACCAACTGTATAACTGGGTGAGAGAGTGGGCATGCTTTTGGACAGAAAGAGCCCTTCCTCAGCCTCACTCCTGAAGCTTCTAGGGAAATAATGCATTGCGAAACACAGTGCATAACAGATACACATGCCACTTCTGCATGCATGAATAGCACACTGCAAAATACTGCTCATAGCAAGTGCCTGTTACCTTTTCAGATATGGAAATTTCAGGGCTGAGAAACTGTAATTATATCTCAGCGCTCAAATATTCAGATGGTGAGTATGGCAGAAAAGTGTTAGACACATTAGACTAGACAAAAATCAAGGTCATATACAAACAAATTCATTTGAATTGTCCACGTGGTTACAGATGCAACATTTAGCCATTGCACTTGGTTACCAATGTGGAAGCCACCCAAGATTCAGATCTAGCTTTACACCTCCCACACATGCCTCTTAGGAGGGGGAGGTATTGGCTGCTATGGTAATTAATGCATTAGTATACCAAACTTATTAGCCCCATTTTTTAAATAATAGATATAAGGAAGACACAGAGTTGGCTAGATAGAAGCATACTTGTGGAATACTTGTGCAATACTATTAGCATTCATACAATTTTAATGCAGCTCAATTATATCCGCACAGAGATCTTTCTGCCTAGTTTGCACTTGACTGGCTTGGCCGGTTTGGATAGTCTTCTCTGGAGAAACACTTTTTGCTTGGATTCAGGACTTCTCCCCGATCTCTCACGGTACCCGTTTTACACCGGCAAGAGATCCCCTCTGCCGGGTGATCCCCTCTGACAGAAAACAAGAGATCAGATCTTCAAGCTGTCACATAAATATGAATAAGAAAGCGAACTGGAAACCTGTTTAGAGGTCTACATCATTCATTGCAGGAGCTGTTCTTATGCTTTTAAGAAGAGCTCCACCCAGCTGTGTAAACAGTCATTTTGTATTTCCCAGAATTACACAGTGAACTAATCTGAAGATTTAAGGACTGAGAAAATACCATCCATTCTACAACCAGAATGTGAAAATACATCACCTCACTTCGTGCTCCCACAGTTTGTCTGTCTCCCATAGGTTTCCTCTTTCTGATCACCTTCTTTCCCCTTTGCCTGGACTCTCCATTTACACTGCCCTTTGGAAAGCTCTTTTATTTAAGGACAGCTGCTCTGTTGGCTGACACCAGCTGCCTGTGACCCACACCCTGCAATTGCAATTTCTATCCCAGATGCTTTTTCATATCCCCTTTAGCCAGCACCCATTAGTCTAAGTCTCTCACTGGGGAAAAATAAAAGCAAAAGTGCCAAACAGGAGCAAATACTGATAGCATTTACAAAGTGCCCATTACTGTATAGAAACCAGCCTATGCTGGAGATGGCTGAATGATGTTCAGAGGTTCACAGACGCTGGCTTCTGTTGGAGTTGGCAAATCTGAAAATCATGCTCAAGGGATAAAATTCAAGCCTTCTGGAAGACAATGGGATTTTTCTTTGTCAGTTCAAATAGGGACAGGATTTTACCCTGTCCAAGGTGTCTACCACTGAACGATGAAAATTGAGGCAGTGGCCCTCGCTGCCCTGTAGATTTCAGTTCCTTGGCCTTGTGTAATCATCCTCCAAAATCTCTGAAGGCCTCTCCTGATATTCACCTGAGACTTAAAAAAAAAACAATCACATCATAGATATGGATTTAAGTCTCATGCCCAGCCTTCTCCATTCATCAGCTAGGCGAAATCACTCTCCATCAGCTATAAGAAATGGAATTTCGGAGACAGACTAAGTGCAGACCTGCCAAGTCTCGCTCAGTGGGAGGGAGTGTCTCAGTTCAAGTTGATTCTCATTTTCTCTTTGTGCGTCTTCTAGGACTTTAGTCATTCGCAGCCGTGTTCTCAGCTCAAGTCATATGTCCATCCTCCTGAGTTAGACTAACCCTTCCATATCGACAGGAAAAGGGCACAAAGCCCTTTATGGATGGAGTTTATTTTGCCTATGTGCCGCTCTGTTATTCCTGTACTTCTGCCTTTGTGCCACTTCTTCTTGGGGTTTGTTAAAGTCCCACTGAGGCCAGATTTATAGTGGCAAGGAGGTAGGGGAGACAGAAAATCCCCTTCCTGCTTTGTTCTCTCCACACACAATATAAAAAAAAATCTATTATGCCACCAGCACCACCATAATCCTATCTAAATTCATGTAACCTGAGGCAGCATTAATGCTGACAGTGAACTTCTGCATGCCATAGAAACCCATTACAACAGGGATGGGCAAAATGCAGTCTGCAGGCCGGATGTGGCCTGCCAGGCCATTCTATCCCTTAAAAAATGTAGAAAATGAATATTTATCTGCCCTTGGCTGCCTGTCATGCGGCCCTCAATGGCTTGCCAAAATGCGGTAAGTGGCTCTCCGTCCGAAATAATTGCCCACTCCTGCATTAGAAGAACCCGCGAGGTGTCCTTTGATAGGGGAATCTCCGACATCATTGCTCTGTTGGTGCTCATGGATCAAAAGAAACCAGAGAGGTCAGAGAGGAGCCGTGGTTGGGTATGGCTTGGGGCACAGGGCACTTCATCCGTGCAAATCTGCTCCTGAAAACCTATGTGTTTCTACGGCAGTGTGCGTTGTATGTGAAAAAATACAGTAGGTTTCTGAGCAGCCAGCAGAGGGTATAAGTTCCACAATGGAGAAACAGTAAACAGGACATGGTGACTAAAACAAGGAAGCTATTACCATCCTCCACCCCTTGTAACTTCATTTATCATATCTGTCTGGCAATTTAACTTCCTGTTGCCATGTCTCAGAGGCATCAATGTAAAGACATTTTTAGTTTTTAAATTGGTTTCTCTCTCGTTCTCAAACAACCCGTGCTTTTCCTGCACCTATTCAAGATCTGCGTCAGTGCTGAAGGGCTCTCTGATCTGGAAGGGAGCAGAGGCTGTTCTCAGCTGGAACGAATGGGCAACAGGTGCTGTCCACCAGCCTAGCAATGCCAGCATGGGCTTACTAGGAACTGCACTGGACAGGGTTCTTCGCTGGCACAACCCCCTTCCTCCCGGTTTATGTGCACTGGGGCCTAGTGAGCTGCCATTTCAGGGAGCAACCCCCTTGGATGAGGGGAAGGAGAGATGGAAGAAAGTTGAGGGGACTCCTTGGGGTTTCAGGACTCTCTGTGGGTTGTTCACTGTACAAATCAGATAACTGGGAAATTAGCAATTAGCTAAAGAGTCCCAGGAAGCAGCAGATCTAGGAGAGCTTGATGGGTTATTGATCTGGATGCCTCACATAGATTATAGGGAATCTCAACCGTCTCCACATCATTTATGAACAGAAGGGAAAGATCCCCAAATCAGCGGGAGGGAGCCCTGAAAATATTTTCTGCTGTAACATCGTGTTATGGTATGAGACAGGCTGGGAAATACTTATCTGCTCTAAACTGGCTACTGTGGCCATCCCATACTATTACAGCATCTCAACTTGTCCTCCACTCAGGGAACTGGCTGTGTGACCTCGCTCCTTCAGCCTTGTTTTTGCCATGTGAAAATAGGGATAAGGACACCTGCCACATCTAGGGAGGGCACAATGTAAATCCTGGAGGTTTCATTCCTTGACCTACGCAAAGGCATTTGAGATCCTTGCCCTGAAGAAGCTCAGCCCCTGATCAGACATGTAGGAAAGAGCCTAGGTATTAGTAAAGCACGTGGATGAATCCTAACTGTATGCCCCAGCTTTTGGCCTGAGCGTTAGTGTGTGTGAGGGGGAGTCTGGAGTCGGACAAGCAGGCCTGTTGTCTGGCTGGGCAACGATGGGAAGACACAGCGCTTTTACGGTGTGTTAGTTTGACAGCAAGGAGGAGTACAAAACTCTAAAACTCTTGGTTTAGAGGTGATAACTTTTATTAGACCAACTAGAGAATAGCAAAAAAAAAGTCTTTCTTTGCAAGCTTTTGGGCACATGCACCCTTCTTCAGCCTGTGGGGAAATTAAAGACAGTAAAAGTCCCCTTTGGTAGAAAATAAATTCCATTTTGCACAGAGGAAGCTGAAGGTGGATGTATGTTCCTTGGGGTCCATGATAATCCCTTTGTGTGAGTTGCTCTTTGATGTGCAGATAAGGCAGTCTCTCTCCCTGGTGGGGTCAGACGGCAGAAAGGCAGGGAGGGAGGTGTACAAATCTTTCTTTCTTGTTTAGCATGAAGTCTATAATTCCAAAAATGGCTAAAATCCCCACCCAGGTGTGATGGTGGGAGCTAGGCTCCGGGATGCTGATCTGGATGAATCAGTAAGGATCCACATTGAATCCACGCTGTAAACTCCAGGAGAGGTGCTAATTAGTGAGACTACAGCAGATCCTTGCCTAGCGTAGCTAATTAGTTGGATATTCATTCATGTGGCGGGGAAGCTAGTTAAGGTTGAGTCCTCTTCCTGCAGCCTAGACTGTGCTTCCCACAGAGTGTCAGAGATGCAGTGTCCCCACTGCTGAATCATCTCCCTGATTCCTGCTAATCTCTGCACTCTACATGTGTTAAGGTTCTCCTTTTCAAGGGTCTTTATTTTCCATTGATCAAGTTATCCTTTTTTGTGCAATTTTGCTGTTCACCATACCTGGTAACGTGTCTCTTCTATTTCACAGCCTCATATACTATTTTAGCTCTGGCTAAATCCTTCCCTGATGTGTGGTAATATTAACTCAGGTGTAGAAATGACTGACTGTACAGTATTGGAGGCATGATCGAGGCAATCTGAATAAAAGGCATACATTAAACTATAATAAATACAAGACTCATGACACACCATCTTTTGACTATTTGATTACTTCTTTTGCCTAGTTTGTTGTTTTTTCTTAAACTTCATATATATATAATCAAGCCAAGTAGTGTGCATTCCACAAGTAATATTTGTCTTGGCTTTGATCTGAAAGTGAATAACCCAGCACTAGGCTCCTGGCATATTAGTATAAAGCTTCTAGTTTTTCTTTAACTGAAGGAAAATGTGTGTTGTGTTGTAAGTGATGATGCACCACACCCCAGCACCCCCCTTTGCAAAATCTGAGATCCAGACACATACTTTTCAAAATCCTAGACACATGCACATGCACATGCGTGTGCACACTTCAGAATCCTAAATGCCCTCCCCACTCACACGTCAGCATCCTAGCTACACACACTTCAAAATCCTAGACCCACACATGCACACACACAAACTCACTCACACCCATCAGAATCCTAGATACACATACACAAACACACTGCAGAGTCCTAGGTCTCCACACACACACATACTTCAAAATCCTACATACTCACTCAAGTCAGAATCCTGGATACACAAACACACGTGCACACACACACTTCAGAATCCTAGATTTCCACACACACAGACGTCAGAATCCTACATCACAAACGCACACACTCATGCACACACTGCAGAATCCATACTCGCAAGTCAGAATCCTAGATCCACACACACACGTCAGTATCCTAGATACACACACATGCATGCACACACACCAGGATCCTAGATCCACTCATACATGCACACTTCAGAATATTAGATCTACACAAACACACACTTAAGTATCCTAGATACACACACACACACACATGCACATCAGAATCCTAGAGCCATTTGCACAAGCACACTTCAGAATATTAGATCTACACACACACACTCACTCACACCCATCAGAATCCTAGATACACACAGGTGCGTGCACACACACAACTTTAGTATCCTAGATCCACACACGTGTGCACACCCCAGAATCCTAGATCCACTCACACACGCACACTTCAGAATATTAGCTCTACACACAGGCGTGCCCGTGCCCGTGCCCGTGCCCCCGCGCGCACCCCCGGCCCCCAGCTCCCCCGCGCAGTGCCCAGCGCCGCACACAGCGCCCCCGGGCCGGGCCGGGCCGGCCGGGCAGAGCAGAGGCGCTGGCGGCCGCCCCCCGCCCCGAGGGCGGCTCCACGTGACGCGGCCCCGAGGTGACAGCCCCGTCGGACGGCGCGGGCTCCTTCCCGCCGCTCCGCTCCGCTCCGCGCAGGAAGCAGCAGGCGCCGCTCCGCTCCGCGCCCGGCTCCAGCCCCGGCCCCGGCCCCGCCGCCCGCATGTCCGAGCCCAGCGCCCCGACGGCCTCGGCGGCCGACAAGGAGCCCCGGCAGCAGGTAGCAGCCCTGCCTCCCCTTGCCCGCCGCTGCCGGCGCCTTGCCTCCCGGGCAGCCCGCTCCTTCCCCCCGCGCCCCTTGCCCGCGGGCTGCGTCCCGCTCGCCCCGCTCCCCGCCTGACCGCCGCCCCGTCCTCTCCCCGCAGGGCCGGCTGCTCTCCGGGCTGCGCTGGAGCCGGCTGGAGGAGCCCCTGGGATTCATCAAGGTGCTGGAGTGGGTAAGGTTTCCATCTCCTCCAACTTTCAGGCTCTATTTCGGTGCCCGGGGGGATGGGGTGGTGTGTGTGGGGGGGGAAGTGACGCTCCTGCAAAGTTATGCCAAGCTGGCCCGAGGCACCCATGCTGCCCCGAGGGGCGGGGGTTGGAGCAGGCCCCTGGGGGCTGGAGGAGTCAGGCATGAGCAGGGCAGGAGGGGAAGGAGCCGAGCACGCGGTGCCCTCCAAGGCAGCCCTTCTATGAGCAAGGAAGCCTGGATTTGCCGGGAGGGGCCGCGGAGCGCTGCTCACATTTCACTGGGAGGGGGAAAAAAACACCCTGGCTGCAGTGGTTTAACCTTTCCAGAGCTCTGATCCTGCACATACCGGGCCTGGCTTGTCTCTCAGCTCCTGAACTCCTTTCTCTTCACCCACCCCCAGGGGCGGGGGTCGAGGGAATGGGTCCTGTACTAACTGGGAGCGCAGTGCTCCAGTGGGGAGCATGTGGGACAGCCAGGCTCACCTTATTAATGCAGCAGCCTTCAGCTACCTTCCGCTCATTAAATCAAGCCTTAATGTCTTGGGCTGTCTCTGCCACAGTGATTTTCACAGCAACATGTGTCCTACCGGGAAAGTTATCTCACGGTTTTACAGGGGTTGACTCTCTCTCCAGTTTGTGCATCAGACATTGTCGCACTTATTGCATCCTTAACCAGGAAGAAGTGCTGTCTAGAGCAGGATCTGGAGAACAGGGAGTCCTGGGTCCTGTAGGTACAACCCTTGCGTGACCTTGGGCAAATCGTTTCATGTCCTCTGAGCCCCAGTGGAGCCATCTGTAAGGAGAAGATGGCTTGCTTTCAGGCATCTGCATTCATTACTCTTACCAAGGGGTGTGAGACCCTTGAATGAAGCAGAGTATGGAAAGTCTTTGCTAACAATAACAGTGAATTAAAATGTTTGTAAAGAGTGCAGTTGGCAGGGCCGTCGGTCTGGAATATGAATGATTTGCACCGTCGGATCTGGGGGCACATCAACATCAACACTGCTGTATTTATTTCACGCTTCCATTTGGTGAACAGCCTGTTCCACATTCGCTTGCGGCATTTGGGGTCTCACTCCTGATCTGCCGGACTCTGTGGAAGCCCATACTAGTATATATTGCACCACGGTTAGTCTAATAATAGCACTTATGTAGCAATTTTCATCCATAGATCACTAAGCTCGTTACAGATGAGGTCAGTCATTATTGCTGTTTTTCAGATGGGGAAGCTTAGGGACAAAGAGGGGAAGTAACTTACACAAGGTCTACAGCCCCAAATCAAACCCAGCTCTCTTGATTTGGCCACCCGGAAGATGTAACCCCAAATGTTTATAGCCCCAGGCAAATACATTCAAATGTTGGTTCTGGGTTTTGAGTAACTGAATTTTGGGGAGTCTAAACCCCAGCCTGGGACACCAAGGGCTCGGGCACCTGCCGTTCTGGTTGAAACCAAAGAGAGCTGTGAGTACCCTTGAAAACCCAGGGTGCTTCAAACCAACTACCCCAAACCTGAGACAGGTTTGATTAATATTAATTTCACTTTTGACTTGACTATTAAGAGGCCAGTTACTCTTAATGAGAGGCCAGTTAGATCCTAAAGGCAGGAGGTTGCAAGTGAGAGAGGAACAGTGGGAAAAACCCTGGTTGTGCCCTGTTCGTTCTCCCTTTCAGCCTCCACTCCCTGCCCCTGTGTGACACAGGAGACTCGGCAAGATGGACCTGTGGTTGCACTCAGTAAATGGCAGTGACTTATGTTCACATACCAATAAATAGCCCACGTTCTGATGGAAACCGGTACAAATTGAAGAAGCTCCGTTCAAGGAGCTTGCCGGGTCAGGCCCTCCATTCAAAAGATGCCCAAAGATGCAATACCACGGGTATTTGAAGGGGTATAATAACGAGGAGTGATTGGCTAATGCTAAACACCAGGAAACTTTAATGCAGAAAACAAATGGTAAGAAAGAGATGCATGGGACTAGGGCACAGTGTCACAAGCAAAGCCGTGGAAGACACAATGCTTCAATCATTTAAAACTAGGTTGGACAAAGTGGTAGGGAATATTCAGTAAGGAATAATTCTGCTTTGGTTGGGAAGTGATCAAGATGACACGGGGTGCATTTACACGAGACGCTTACTGCGCATTAGCCTGATAACACTGCGCAGTAGCATGGTGGTTAAAAACCATGCTAATAGCTTGCTGCACAGAGTTATTAGGTTAATGGACAGTAAGCATCATGAAATAACTGTGCGCCGGTGCTACTGCGCAGTTACTATGCATTTAGTTATTACTTCATTAAACCAGTACTAAACTCAATGCTCAGTAATTAAGGCATATTAATGAATGTGTAGATGCACCCTCCGTGAATCTCCTCTGCCCCAAATGCTATGCATTTTCCCCCTGGTGGGTTAATGATTTCGTTATGTTCAAGGGGAATCCATCCTTCATGGATGAAGTGTGAAATACGCAGTCTGAGGCTCTTTACCCTATATTTCCGTGCTCTCTTTTCTCTCCCTCTCAAACACAACATGCGACACACACAGAGCCGATGTTTCTTTCTGTTGCTTCGGGAAGCCAGAGTTCAGAGAGCATGAACTTAACCAGCGCTCAGTTTCTGGATGAGTTACCAGAAAACTATTCAGGAACCACATTCATCTTCACCCTGTGCCAGTAGAAGAAAAAGAGAAATTCAACGCAGAATGAAGCACAGGAAATGTCATTTGAGACTTGTAACCATTTCCTGTATGGATGAATTACACACTTATTACAAGGAGGCAAAGAAAACAAGACAGCAGTTTATTGAATGTGTAACTGAAAACTGATTTTGGCTTAGAAGCATCAAGGCGCTTCAGTATTATCAGTACCAGAAAGAAAATCAAACAGTTCTTTAAAGGGATAAAGAACTTTAATGGGGTTGCAAGCTCTCAGCTTCCCACCCCTGACACAGATCATCGGGTTATCAGGCCATGTTTCACAGTGAGGCACAAAGCAGGAAAACAGCATGAGGCTCCTGTAAAAACAGAGATATTTTTTTAAAAAGGGGCTCTTCACTTGTGGCCAAGCCACCTGCCTGCATGCCACTGCATCAGCAGCTCTTGAAGCAGCCAGCTTCTCTGAGCGGTTTCCAAGCTGCTGATTCAGTGCCTTAGGGGACAGGTGGCCTGACAGCCACGTAAGAAATTGTTCAAAAGCCACCGAGGAGCCTCCTCTGTAATGCCCAGCAATGCTAAGGGGATTGCCTATGCACTGGAGCTGGAGCAAGATGTGTGCCCACATCTAGGTTTTGTGGCACCGTCCAGGTTCCTGCCTGACCTGGAGCTATTCTCCTTCCATGACTGCACACCTATGAGCAAGCGTGAAGCTTCATGGGCTGTCCCCAAGCTGGCCAGCTCACCGAGGGAGCCAGTGAGCAAGATGAGAGCAAGACGGGAAAGGGAGCCCGTAAGAAAAGCTCTCTGGCATGGCATCCAGGCAGCCTACATTGCTGGCATTGCTGGGCAGGGATGGAACAGAAACCCAACAGGGAGGTGGAACTGGTGAGGGACGGGGCTGTCACTCAGCTGTTCTAGACTAGTACAGAGGCTCTCTTTACGAGGGACAGCCAGACCTTTTTGGGCCCGTTAGGAAGCGCTTGGGTTATAGTCTCTAGAACAAAGTAGCAAACTGCTGGTGGCTTTGTGATCTCAGGTATTATGCTGGGCTGCTGCTGGTGATTTTTGCTTCCCCTTATAGCTCAGAGTATTTGCTGAGTTCACGGCTGGGGTTGCCATGTGTCGGGGTAAGGCAATGCCTCCTTTTCTTTAGCAGGGGGTCTGTTTTTATCTTCTTCTTAGTCTGTGAAACTGTGATGCCTTCCTCCTCCATGTCCCAACCCCTGAAGATGTTTTCTGCCTGTTTTCTAAGTCAGTGGGGGCCAACCTTTTTGGCAGGCATACAGGTTAGCCCCACACCCTCCCCAAGTGCCACTCTGATCCCCTTTTGCCCAGCCTGCTGCTTTGCTTTCTGCTCCCTGCCCAGAGCTCCTTGCCTGATTTGCTGCCTTGCTTTCTGCTTCCGGCCCGATCTCCCATTGTGCTGCCTGTCCTTGCCCTGATTTGCCACGTGCTACACACAGAGGCTGCCTGTGCCACTTGTGGCATCTGTGCTTTGGTTCTTCAAAGCAGCACGTAATGGAGGTAGGGGCAGTGCAAAGCAGGCTACAGGTGATGTTTACACCCTTTGCTGGTCTGGCATGTTATGGCCTAGGATGTCTTCCTGCACTAACCCACTGCTGTCCCAGAACCTGGAAGAGTCAGTGTTAGCAAGGGGAGTTTTGGGAGCCAGCCTGGTGGGACTGTCTTTTTCTTTGCTTCTCGCAGATTCTTGTATGAGGGAGTGCCATTTATTAGTTGGACTGGAGACTCGTGAGCTCACACACCTGTGGTCTATTCCCAGCATGAAGATTGATTTCCTGCATGACTCTGTGCTTTGTTTCTCTCCTCTATGAGAATCAGCAGGCCAGCCCCTGTGTTACTACAACCGGGGGTAAATCTTATGAAGTCAGAGTGCTAGATGTGTATTGCGGAGAGAAGGGCACTTGTATCTTGTAAGAGAGGCCAGGTGATAGGGTGAGATCATGCCTCTCTTATTGTCCTACCTGCTGCTGCATACCTGTTCCAGTTTACTTAGCGCAGGTGTTTCTGGTTCCCACTGAAAATGTACAACCGTTGTTTTTAATGCCAAAGTCCAACAAACCTAATTAAGGAGAATGGCTGACTCAGAGGATTGGTGACGGCATATGGAGCCTTTCACTTCTAGGTTGTCAAATAGTCTTCAAGTCCTCAGGACAGTGACCGATAGTACGGGTGATGGTTTTCCACTGAAGGATAGATCATGGCCTCAGTCCAGGTCCCATCAGGCAGGTGTCCATGTCATTATTGGCTTTTACTGGCCTCCTTATTTGATTTTAGCAGAGAGGCCATATATTGAACGGGCTCTGGGGAAAACTCATCTCTCTCCTGGTGGGATGTCTGGCTGGTTATCACACTGCCTGGTATATGACTCCAGCTCATCTCTTACTTCCTGTTGCTGTTGTGCTTTTGCTTGGGACGAGAGCTATAAGAGTGGCCGTGTACAGGACACAGGAGAATGCCTCCATGAAGACTGAGATCATTCCCCAGGAGTCCTGGCCTGGAGAGTTTTCTGTTTTTTCACATGTTGTCTGTGTTGGCCTGTTCTTATTTCTTTTGCTATAAACATTGTTGTTCCAAGAAATGGATTTGCTGCTGCTCCACTGTCTGCTGCCTGGTTTCACCAGCGCAGCGGGTGACTGGGGCACCTGACTGGAAGCTACAGAAGCTATCCATTCTCCCCTGTTACCCTGTAACAGTTCCACTGCAGCCCTGTGAGGACTATGAACCCAGGATGATTTACCTGTGATCACTCCAGGCTGCACTGTAAGTCTCAGGAGGGGTGGGGGGCCCAGTAGAGCTGTCATCACGGGTCTTTTCCCAGTTTCCTTCTCACCAGCCTGGGGTCCCTCTGGCTCCAAAGCGTTTTGCTTCTTCTCTTCCAGCTCTTTGCCATATTTGCCTTTGGATCCTGTGGCTCTTTCAGTGGGGAGACGGGGGCTACTGTGAAATGCAATGGCAAAAACCAAGAAATGACTGCCATCTCCGTGCAGTTCGGATATCCCTTCAGGTAAATGGGGATCTCCCTCATGCTGTCTTGCCCATGATAGTTCAACCAAAATAATCAGTAACCTTTTTAGACAGGAGGACAAAAGAATGGGATGAAAACCCAGACCCAACCCCTCCCGCCCCACGCAAACACACTTAACTAGCTCTGAGGGTGCGTATCTACCCTGCCTCTTATCCATTCTTTGAAAGAGAAGTGTTAAACATATAGCCCATGGGCCAAATCCAGCCTGTGGAGGTGGGTCATTCAGCCTGTGGCTATTGTTACTGCAGCTGCAGTGGTGGTATTACTCCCCTCTGCTTTAGTGCATCTCCAAAACTCCAGCAGCTAATGCCCCCTCACCTTCCCACCCCATCTTACCTACCCTTAAAATGGCAGTGAGTTTGACAGCCCTGCTTTGAAGGGATACATTTTGATACAGTGTATCCTTAACCTGTGGCACTCAGCTGCAGGACACTTCTGATAGAATGGGACTCTCATGGCAGGTTTTTCTTAAATTATTGCACATCGAAACAGATTGATCTGAGGTTGGGAGTGGAAGAATGCTTGTTTACCTGTCCCAGTGCAAACCAGCTTCCATTTTGGTTTCCTTTTGCGTTACTAAGTTTTGGAAATGTCTTTTGCAATGGGCATGCACAAACAGCAGGGAGGAAGCAGACTGGTGTAGCTTTTAATTGTCCAAGACAGACCCGTATTAGGAAGCTACCAATGAGCCAATCCAAAGAAATGGCCTGTGGATACGGCTGAGGCAAGTTGGCCCAGACTGCCTGACCACATGATATAGAAGCAAAAGTGATTCCCACGTAAGTGCATAGTTGCAAAGAGAACAAGGCAATTCTAAATGACCATGTCGGCATGACCAGAGAGGAGCAGAGCAACCAAACTTTCTCTCTCTTCCTTACCCAGGCCCCGGGGAGGCAAGACTCTTGCAGCCTCTTGAAGCACATGGGTCAGATGCTCAGCTACTGTGAATCAGCACAGCTCTACTGAAGCCAACAGAGTCGCATTGCTTGGCATCAGTGGAGGACCTTTCTCCATGTCTTAGACCAGTTCTGAGCAGGGTTAGGTGGCATGGTGTATGATGTAATGCCAGCTGCAGGTGCCTTGCCTCCTCTAGAGTTACCAGCATTGCTCACACCAGGTGGGGGTGAGCTGGGTTTAGTTGTATTCAAAACATTCCCTACGGTGTAGAAAAGGGCCAAAAGGTGTCAATGAGGGTGTGATCAAATAGGAAATAAGCTCCCCACCCAACCTCAGGTCTCTTTTCACACTGAGGGGACAGGTCTCTGCTCCCAACAGGAGCTGAGCTGTGAGCACTTGCTAATTGTATGCAGGGGGGTTATCACATTTTTGTCTCTCTTTTGCATGTAACAAAATTTGTCCAATAACATGGGCACACTTCCTAGGTACTGCTTTTATTAGAACTGCAATATTCTGCTTGTGTTCCTCATATCTTTCCTCTGCATTATGATTAGCAGGGCACATGAATACTTTTAATAATTGTTCTAATAATTCTTGGGCTGCATTGTATCTAAAGGTGTATCTTTCAGAACATCTCTTGGAGACAGAATGCTCAAGGGAGAACCAGGCCATTAGGGGAAGAGCTGTTCTGACCCCATTAGTGGTTGGGAAAAGAAGAGCATTTAGACACAGTCCCCAGAGCATAAGAAAACCCCTGATTCATTCCAAAGCAAGCTAGGCAGGCTGTAGCATCGAGGGGGGAACCTTTTGGACATCCTCAGGCTGTATTGTATGGGAGAATGCATGAGCAGGTCTGGCATGAGATTTAGGAGAGAGGCATTTGTGCCAAGATTACCTGAGGTAAATAGCTTAGTACAGCATCAAAGGAGGATTAGGTATCTGTATAAATGAGAGGAGTGCCTGCAGTTAGCATAGCTCTGATAGTAACAGCAAAGACTCTGAGTCCTCATCAGGACATTTGCTGATCTCCAGCTGGGTCAGGAAGAAATTCTCCTTCCCTGGTACTATGCTCCAAAATGAGGTGCTTTTCTTAAAGCATTTCATATCGGCAGCTGTTAAGAGATTGGATACTGGACTAAGTGGACCACTGATCTGTCGCAGTTAGGCAGTTTCTGTGTTCAAGTCTGCTTCTATTCAAGCGTGCAGAGAAACCAGCTAACCATCTACTTTAACCAGCTAAGGTAAATGTGGGTGGGTCTACACAAGATGCTAAATGCGCCATAGACTAATTGTACTGCATATTAGTGCATCACAGGAAAAGCCTTGCTGTTTTGCTAGTATGGAGTAGTATTAGTCTACTGCACATTAATGTCACTAAAAAGGCATGCGCTGATGCGGTTGCGCAGTAGGGTTGGATACTGCGCATTCAGTTAGTACCTGTTATTTCAGGTATGGCACATACCTCTGGCACATTAGTGCACCTATAGATGTACCCAGTGTGGGTTAAAACCAAAATAATCTAGAAAACACTATTTTAACCCTTCATAGCCCCCAGGGGACAATGCCACCTCTGTGAGTTTTGCAGCTATGTCTGTGCTCCGGGACTGCTGCTGCTTTAACTATAATGGCAGTGCTGAAGCAGCCAGGCTCCCTGGTTTGAACATGGCCCTGCTGGTACATTTTTCCTGTCACCAGTTACACCCACTCCCATGAATGACAGAAGCTTTGCTTCCGAGGTTTTGTTGGCATAGCTGCATTAGTATCTTTTCATACCCCTTGCTGATGCAGCTCTTCTGGCAGAAGTCTGTAACGTGGGCAAGAGCTGAGTCCTCTGCAGCTGTTGTGGTTTCTGGACTCTCTGTACGTTAGAGACCCTCTCTGATCTCTCAGTACAGGCCCAATTGGGTTTGTACTTTTGCTTGCCTAGGGAGGAATCAGATGACTCTCTGGATCTAAGACTGGTTCTACAGCACCCTGCATATTGAACATGCCCCCCCAAGTCAGACCTGACTGGGCTCATAACCAGAAGTTAATAAAAGACCCAGAGGGGTTCCTGGGATCAAAGGATTGTTTCATTTTGGCAACTGGAACAAAGTTTAATGTGTGAGAACAAGGATGTGAAAACAATAAGTAACCTCCTCACACATCTGCCTTACCTAAGGGGTACCTCTTTCTCTGGAGCCAGATCTCTTCAGACCCCCCCTGCTCTCCAGATGGCTCCCTGACAACTGCCTCATAGCTGGACAGAGAGAGACTTTTTAACTGTATACAGTCTTTTTGATCTTTGCCTCAGTTTGGAGCCTGGAAATAGCATCTTCACAGCTAATAGCTCAGGTATTGTTTCTTAATGACCCCTGAGAGGTTGCTTATCTGGAGCCACTGTGCTCCCCTCCTGCTTGCTTCCCAGTAACCCTGCTATTAAATTCAACCGGCATATGCACTCAGTAAACAATAACCCAATATAAGCATACAGTAGCGATGCCCAGGAACAGGTCAAACACAGCAGTCTTAAATAATTGGAGATCAGCCCTCTGTCCTTTACAGCAACATTTGCCACTTTTCCTCGGATGCAAACTTTCAAAACCAGTAGTTCACTTTAGAAAGTATCCCTCCATCATCTGCCCAGAAAGAGATCTAAAAGAGTGTTTCAGATGTCTCTCATTGCTGGAAGTAGGTTACTGGAGCTGATGGGCTAGTGGTCTGTTCCATTGTGCCCAGCCTTCATTAGTATTTCTGCCAGTCCAAAGCAAGAGAGGTTTGCCAAGGAATAAGGAAGTCAGAGCAGTAATAGAAATAACTGTTTCATTTGTTGGGGCTCAGCAAAAAAAAGCATCTTGAGTGAGTAGAAAAGAGGCCAGAATTAGATTGAAATCCATCCTGTGAAGCTAAACATATGAAAAGTGTGAACATGGCTATATCTATCCACACATCTTGGCCTGCCTGCCAACATTTGGTAGCTATATATAGAGATACAACTTTGAACTCCATTGAAATACATTTGACTAGGAGAACTGTTAGCAGGGGGAGAAGTGGGGAAGTGTGCAGCTAAAACAATGCTCATTGTCCCTTCTTGGCAGGGATCATTGTCTGCGGGGTCTGGGATGTATGGGGATAAGTCAGTCCTCCTTAATGAGTGTTCTTGCCATCAAATTTCTTTTAATTATCTGACCTCTAACATAGGCAGGCTCCAGCCTGGTTCAGAACACATGATGGAAGAGAACAGCTCTCTTCCCTTCTTCTTAGGGCTGCAGTCACTCACTCCTAACCTGCAGTGATTAGGATTTTAAGCACCTATTTAACTTGTTCCCCATTTATTGTCTCTGTTCTGTACCTTTTGCTAAATGGAAGCAAGGACATTCTGTGTCACTGTCCAGGTCAAGTCCTTATCGCCGATCCTGCTGCAAGTGGGCACAGGTCTGCTGAGAGCAGAAGAAATGATGATTTGTATATTCATTCTGGATCTGGTCCTGTATTTCTAGACAGTTGGGTATTAGCTCAGTGCTGTTACGTTCAGTTTTCTGACAGTGCACGGAAAGGGTCAGAGTGTAAAGAACCGCCTTTACATTTAGGGTAAAACAAAAATGTCCTAGGATTGGGAGTGAGATACCAGGCTGAAAATTTTTTCATAATCAACCTAGGAAGGTGGTTACAGAGAGTAGCCTTTTACTTATTTACATAATCTGTAAGGTGCTTTATAGCTGTGGACAAAGGTAAGGTCATGGCCCTGGAGAACCCGCAGTCTAAATCAGACCATATTGAATCAGAACACTAATACCAGCTGATGCCTTTCTGGCAGCCTCTGTGAGCAATGTCTGTGCATATCATTCCCATTAGGAGAGATGAAGTGTCACTTAAACTCCTACCCTTACTGCCATGAGTCGGTCCTCTGCTGGCAAGCTCAGCTGAGAGGCAGTCAGATGCTGAAGCAATGGGTACGCTTAATAAAACCTAAGCAGGCAGAGAAGCAGAGGACCAACCACTATGTTATCTGAACGCTTCTAGACGATGACTGGACTAGCATGTCATCGATGGGGGGCACCCCTCTGGTGTAAGAGCTGCTGTAGGCCAGGCACTGGGATATGCCACCATGGGCAATGGCTGCTAATCCTAGAATAGATGAGCCACGTTGGCAAGGCAGCATGAAGGAGCATGCCCTGCCACTGGCCTGCAGGCCCTACTGGGGGAGAGGTCCTTTAGGTGCCAGTGGGAGATGGACAGTGGTGTTGTTCCAGGTTCTCTGCTTGGCATCCCCTGCAAGCCCCTCATTTTGAAGCCTGCACTTCCCAACCCTGTTCATTCATGTTTTGGCTCCTGAACTCAGTTGATATATGGGGTTTCTATGGTCCCACCTTCATCTGAGGGAGCAAGTCTTATATTACTCTGCCCATCAATCCCAGCCATCAAATAGGCCAGATCCTTTCACTGGGGGAGTTGGGAGGGGGTGACAGCTATTCTCTCCCCTGCTCTCTACACTTTCTGAATGAAATGCATCTCCTCTCTCCACCCCTCTCTCTGGAGCAGGTTATACCAGATTCCATTTGAAATGCCTGTCTGCGAGGAAGACGCTGAGAAAAGGACACTACATCTCATGGGGGACTTCTCAGCTCCAGCCGAGTTCTTTGTGACTCTGGGGGTCTTCTCCTTCCTCTACAGCATGGCAGCCCTGGTGATCTATCTGCGATTTCATTCTCTCTACGTCGAGAATAAGAGGCTTCCCTTTGCAGTAAGATCTGAGTCTCCCAGGGCACAACCTTGGTTTAGCATTTCTTTATGCTTGGGGCTTAATCCAAAGGAGTGTGGGGTTTAATCTGTTTACCCAGCAGGAGAGACTGGTCTAATGACAGGAACACAAGGCTGAGAGCCAGGACTCCTGGCTTTCACAATGACTCACTGTGAGACCCTGGGTAAATCAATTCCTTTTTCTCTTGAGTAGAGGAAGGGAGCTAGTCCTGTTAGTCTTTTGGTAGGAAACAGGAGAGGGAGATCAGCACCTATGTATCATCTTAATCATTGAACTCACTTCTTTCCTCCTCAACCAATGTTCCAGTCTTGCACTGCACTCCAGGCACTGCGATCTCTTTCCCTGTGGCACTATCACATCTGTAGTAATAGGGAAGAGGGATATGGCCAATGAGGTAGTCTCTGCCCTATCTTCATGCATCCCCTAATTATGGCTGAAGTCAGCAGACCAGTCACTATCGCCTGCAGCTCTGTATCTTAGGAGCAAGGACTGAAGGTAGGTTCAGAGTCAGCATTTGCAGACAAAGGCAGCAGATTTTCCTGCAAGGTTTGTTTGGTACCTGGGGCTTCAGGACAGAATTGGGAGGTACTGGATACAAGCAACAAGGGCAGAACTAAGCCATATAGCTGAAGTCATGCAGCCCTAAATACTTGGGCTTTTTAATAAAGTGTGGCGTTGTATCATCTGGGAGGAAGAAGCCTTATGGGACCCTCCAACAAATGCCCTGGGCTCGCTTTAACCGAGCACTTTGGAGGGCTTTGGAATGGAGCTAGAGGGTCCTTCCTCGGAGCATCTGGGTTGGGAGTAAGAAATCAGGATGCCGGAGACCGATCATAGTGACCATGTTTGGTGAGAATGAGAGGGACCCTTGTGTGCAGAGCTGGGAGCAGCATGACATTTCTTATTTGTCCTGTCCCCTCCAGGATTTCTGTGTCACTGTCTCATTTACCTTCTTCTGGCTGGTGGCGGCTGCAGCCTGGGGCAAAGGCCTGTCGGATGTGAAGGGAGCCACGCGGCCATCTAGCCTCATCGCTGCCATGACGGTGTGCCATATCCAGGAGAGTGTCTGTAATGCTGGGGCCACTCCCTCCATGGGGCTGGCCAACATCTCTGTGGTAAGAGCTGGCAGAACAGCAAGCCAGGGGGTAGGAAGGGACCCGGGTGACATGGTGACACGGAAGGCAGTGGGCTGCATGTTCAGCAGGTGCCAATTGGAGTAGTTCCACTGAAATTAATAGCCCATTTTTACCAAATGGGGGTCTGGCCCATGAGGTGCAAAATCTGCAGTGTTAGGTATCATGCAAAACATTAGTGCAGACTCCCATAGGTATCTCAGTAATATCAACTTGTTTCAAGCCACCACCCTGGGAGGGATATCAGAGCATGGAGATGATGCAGGACCTCTGGGTTTTAAAGCAAGAGCCTTTTCTTACCTGAGCGGAAAGATCCTGGCTTAGAAGACCTAAACAAAGCTACATCAGGCATCTCAAATTTTCTAGGTGCACTGCCAGTAGAGGGTGACAGAGGCATATAGGGTGGGTTGCATTTGTGTTACATTTGTGCATCTGTTGCTAAGTGGACCAGGGCAGATGAGGCACCAGGAGCTGGTGGGAAACCCTGCTGGATGGCATATGGAGCGCTGTTCCTGGTCCCGAGTGCATTGCTTTGAGATGCAGTCACAGCAGCTGGATGTCTGTGTGCCTTAGTGATGCTACTGCTGCAGCACAGGGATTGAAGGAAACTTAGGTGGAGACTCTCAAATCTGTAACGCCTCCAGCGTGGCTAGCCTGAGGGAAGTTCTCAGCTGGCTGTAATTGTCCCTGGCCTCATCCTTTCAGTGACTGGCACCAGAAGACAACATAACTGCAGTTTTGAACACTTCTAAATCTACCCACTGAGCACACACAGGCATGTGTATGTGTGTGTTTCCTGCCAATGCTTTTTACCCTCTCTTTCTCTCTCTCTTCCAGCTCTTTGGCTTCATCAACTTTATCCTGTGGGCTGGAAATTGCTGGTTTGTGTTTAAAGAGACCACATGGCACGCGCAAGCCACCAACAAGGAGAGCTCTGCAGAACAAGGAGCCATCGACAAGCAATAAAGTACCTCCTCTCCCACCCACCCTGGTCCCAAGGCGTCCCCACCCCGAATGGACAGCACCTTGTCTCACACTTACAAATACATGCCCATCCCACTGCTGAGCCCCAACGGGAGTCACATCCTCTGCAATCCTTGTTGAGCCCCATGGTCATGCCAGCATCCCTCTTGGGCATTATGAGATGCCTGCCTTTAAGTGGCTGGCAAGCAGGAGCCCTGTCATCGTCCCAGGTATACTTAACTTGTAGCAGACTCCTAGTGGCTACCACAAAACTTGTGTTTTCTTTAGCAGGGTTTTTCTTTCTTTCTCTATAAACATCATTTCCTTTTTCCTGTGTTCCTGGCTTCCCTCCCCAGAGCATGAGGCCGGGTGGAATTTCTGCACGCAGCTGGTATGACAAGCCAATTCGGCTTGTAGAAGCCGTGGCAGGTCACTTGCTAGTGAAAGCAAAGGGGTTGAAGAGACCTAAGTCAGGGAGACTGCAGGAGCCCAGTCATCTTGGCACCTCTTGTGCAAAAGCACCCCTGTGCAGAGGCAGTCTTGTCCCTGCCTCCCTGCTCCCTTAGGAACAGGGCAGAGGGAGTAAAGGGTGCAGGTGGGGGAGAGGGAGAATATGCTGCTAAGGTGGGGTGGGTATGTATCTCTTCCTCCCTTTTGCCTGAAGCTTTCTTATCTCCTCAGGGAGGCTGATGGAGGGTTTTCAGCTGCTTTTTTGCTCCTGTGTGGCTCAGAGGGAGCTTATTATTTAGGCCAGTTAAATCAGTGTGCCAGCAGCTTAATGCCTGTGACATCCTTTGCCAGTGGGACATCATCTTGCCTATGCAGGGCAGGGACCTACACAGTATTTTCCATTCTCAAGGAAGGGGGAGTCTTTTTCTTAGACAGGTGTCCAGCTCGTTTCTCTTCCAAAGTGGCCTCTGCAGAAGGAACTGATATTGCTTCCCACCCGGAGCCACATGTCCATTAAAGGCTGCCTGGTTCCCGTGTCTGGGGAATATCCCTGGGCTTCCTACCCTTCTTTATCAGTCCTCCAAGGAGCTGGAAATTTCAGATCCCAGTGGGGCTTGCAGCTGGACGTGGACGCTCTCTGATGCCCTAAGCCACAGAGCCGTGCGTGACTTCTAGGGTGCATTTCTGTAGTTTGTTGATCTAAACTGATGACACTTTGCTCCAAGGAGAAAAAATCTTGGCAAGGCAGTAACAGTGTCTTCAGGTTTCACATGGGCACCGGCAAGATGGGAGTGCGTTCAAGGAGAAAGTTTAGAGCCCTGGACAGATGTAACATTTCCACGGAGGTCACTGACGTGACACTTGTGTGAAAAAGTAGAGGATGAATGATGCCTAGGCTGAGGTAACTGCCTGATCTGCTGCAGAATTAGCCCTGAAAGAATCAGGGGTAAAAACTTCACCTGTGTAAGTTACACCAGTTTAGGTGTCCTTTAGCCATGTCCATCCTGGGGTAGTCAATCATTTCCTGAAGGCAAACAGGCTGTTATTGCTAATTTGGCACCTAGTGGGATGGTGCCAGAATAGCTTCCTACTATGTGAACTACCCCAGGATAGCTCCACATCTGTCCATTCCAGAGCCTGGTGCAGTTTACATTAGTATATAAAATCAATGTGAATTACACCGGAGTATTCATTTGCCCACGCCCAAGGCCATTAGCATTTTCCTTGTCTAGCTGCATGATGACAGACAGCTTAAATCAGTGGCATTTTCCCACCTGCATCCTGTGATCTGTAGCTCTGGCAGCTTGATGGGTCACCAAACCCAGGAACAAGGCTGTCGCTAGTCTTTCCAGCCACTGTGGCATAGGCAGCTGGCCCTGGAGCCCATTGGGACTGTGAGGTCTGATCTCTTTTGATGGGGTTCTGCCCAGAGCTTTTGGGCAGAAGGGAAGGTAGGCACTGGCAGCACGGATCCCAAAGACAAGGCATATTTAGCACTACATTAATCTTTCTTTTCTGTTGTGCTGTTTCCTTAACAACTGCTCTAGTCTTCATTGGCTTGTACGCCTCTTCCACGGGTGGGAATAGGAAGGGGTAGAGGAGGATGGGACTAACAACAGTGCTCCTCGGTTTTATGTTTTTTCTCTTACATATCTATACTCCTTACACAGTCTTCCCAAACGAAGCAGCCCTCTGCTGGACATCAGATCAGGGGTTCTGATGGCTCCTCTTCTTGCCTCTTGTTCGTTGTCCTAGACTGTCTGAAATCCATGTAAAGCAGCTTTTTTAGTGCCTTAAAATCTTTACTTCTTGAGAACCTTGAGGCACTGCTGTGTATAGTGGGAGCTGTATACCTCCCCTTCAGGGCACTGCAATGCGTGATGCGGGGTATATACTTTCCCTTCAGGCAGGGGCCCAGTAATTCAGATCCCACTCCATATCTTCTGCCTTAAGTCTTTTCAGTCTTATTCCCTTTTCTTCCCCTCCCGATGTGCTGGGGAGGGGGCTCCCCTTTGCTGAAGGAGATACTGATGTTAATGGTGCTTTGTTAGCTGTGGGACCTTCTGTTCAGCAAAGACCCCGTTTCTAATATTTTGTAAGTTCCCCTTCTTCTTCCTCCTGGAATGAGCTCCCCCTCCCTCCACTGCAGGATGGCAACTGTTTTACGGAGTCATCTGGTGGCAACAGAGCTGCAGAGGATCGGATACCACTGTTTAACAGGAGCCCTTTCTCTGCAGCACAGCGTAGCCATCATGCTGTGTGCTTCTCAGCCTGTTGCCTTGAAATGCCCCAGGAAACAAGGGAACCCAATGGTCTATGGCCTGTGGTGTTTCTCCAGCCCAACGGCTAGGTGGGAAGCCTCTTAGTTCTTCATGGTGTTTGCAGTTCCTGGGCATAAGTCAAATGCTGACTGCCAGGAGGCAGGAAGACACTTCCTCCCTGGTCAGGCTGTCCCATAATTGTCCAGTGTAGGGTTCCTTGCATCTTCCTTTGAAGCAACTGATATTGGAGACAGGGGTCCAGACCAGACAGACCATCAGTCTAATCTGGAAGGGCAGTTGCTAGCTGCTATAGTTGAAACCCTTCAGGCTTCCAACAACAAATGAACAACCGAAGCTCCACCAACACGAATGATTCCTGCTTTGCCTTTGTTCCTTTTTGCTAATTTTGGATGATAGCTGAGGGCAGTCCTCAGCTGGTATAAGTCACCGTGGCTGCACGGAGGTCAGCAAGTAATGGTGACTGACACCAGCTGAAGAGCTGGCCTCTGAGCATGAGTCACGGCAGGGAACTACACTGCTCTGTATCCTGCAGGAGCCCAGGGTTTGTGTGAGCTGGCTCCTGTCTGTGCCAAGGAGGGAGGGATGAATATCTGTGTCTTTATTTTTCTTATCACTGATTAGTAATAATGGCTCCAGGTACAGGAGAAAAAGGGAAAGTATTCCTCTGTATTTTTAACCCCAGCCCTCATGCAGAAGCAGGGTCCGTGAATGACGTATACTGTGAGTTTTGTTTTGTTCCATGTCTGTATTTATTTATTTGAAATGGGAAATATAAAGTATTATATATTTTTCTGCTTAGTAGCGCTAAGATTGGCACTGCCCTCTCTGCCCAGTGCTGGGCGCGGGGACTGGAACTGTTGAATAGTATTTGTTTTACCCTCTGAAAATTAACAGAGCCCATAGGCAGCCGTAGCCTTAGGGGTGCCAGACTCAACCCAGCCCGCAGTCCTGCATTAATGATTCCCACTGAGCTTGCCTTGCAGAATCTGGGCCTGCTGCTCAATGCTGCTCATGATACAGCCATGCCCTGGGACAGAGATCTGTGTCAGGCTAACCTCCAGCAGATGTGGGGACCACTGGGACAGGTCACTTGAAAGAGGGGGAGGAACCAACCTTAGCTAGCGCTGGCTTTGCATCCTCCTGTAGACCAGGGGTGTCAAACTTGACCAGCCTCTTGGGCTGGACCCGGACCCCGGAGCTCCTCATGGGCTGGATCTGGGCCTGGTGGCAGGGTGAGTGGTGGGGGCACAGGGGTTGTTAACATAACCATTGTTCTTCTCCCCCTTGTAACTTCTGTCACTGACACATCACCAGCAGGACTAAGTACACGCAAAGTCAGCAATGGGCTAAGGTGGGAGGACCAGGTTATAAATCCTGGGCACCAAGTTGTGGGGAGGGTGCAAAACAGCAGCCACTGATACTTCCCCATGTACCTCTGCCACAGATAGTATAGAGGTGCCCAGGTGTGTCTGTGGCAGTGGACCCTAGCCCAGATTTCCAGCCTTCTTAGGAGCCCCGTAGGCCGGGTCAGATGCAGCCATATCTTTGACACCCCTGCTGTAGATTGTTAAAAGCCTCTGCTGAATTTCTTCTTTGGCGATAGCGAGGGTGTCAGGCTTGGCAGGAGTGAGTAGCTTTGAATGTGTATGAATCTGGGGAAGGAAGAGGAACATGCTCACCAAAGGAATCACTCTCTAACCCTCTTGGCTACTGCTAAAGCCAGCAATGGCACTAGGAGTGGCTGGGAGGGGCAGCACCTCAGGAATTAGCTCTCCACTGGGGAGCAAATGCTCCAGGCCCTTGCACTGACTATCTGCTCTCTGGTGAGCCCCACCTCCCTCCCAGGCCTGGCCCCTCTAGGTGAGATTATGTTGCATGTTTTTCTGGTGCTTGTTATTATGGCTTCAAATAAAAAAGGCATCATGAGGGCTTGCTATGAAGGAACACTGGCTCTGGTTTCTTTACACTTCTCACCCATTTCTAGCGCAGCCTCTCTCACTTTACGGTAATAAAAAGTCCACTTCTCAGGGTCATATATGAGTTGAGCACATTTGCAAAGAAAGGATCACATCCCTACCCCGGTGCCCAGGGGCTACTTTATGCAGAGGACAGCAAGCTGATGCTACTACCATCTAACAGAAGCACTCCTTCACTGTGCTGTTGGAGCCAAGGTCCTGAGTTCTAATTCACATGGTGGGGGAAGCAATAGCACAAGCAAGCTGTTGCCTGAGGCTAGGAAAGCTTTCTCTCCATGTGTTTGAGAGCAGATCCAGACCTGAGTACACCCAGCAACTTTGGAGATGCAGACACTGGGATGGGGGCATTTATACATGTGCTCTGGGAGGGGATGGGGGAAAGGGAGCACTTTAATTAGAGTGCCGGTGACCAGGAGCTGGGCAGAGCCCAGAACCCACTGCCAAGGGCAGGCACCTCTGGGCATTCTCTGAAAGAACAAAGCAGAGGTTGCTCTTTATAAAACATAGCAGGTGGTGGTGGCGGTGTATAAAAGGTGGGTGTCACCACCCTCCAGGCTTTCAAATGAAACGTAGCTATTGCTGCTGTGCTGAACCCAGCATTGTTGGTGTGCACTTTGTGTGCTCTAGAAATGCTAGTCAAATTAAGACCCTTGGGGCTTAGGTTTCAGTTTCCCTACATTTGGGATCCAAATGGGTCTTTGGCAAGCATTAGGCATCTGAATGCTCGGGCAGTTCTGGACCTGCGCAAAAGGCAGAACACCATTGCCGAAGGAGCATCAAAAATGGAGATAATAAGGGAATATAAGAGCCTCTAGGGTAGGATGGTTGCTGAGTATGTGAGGGGAGAGGGTTTAGATCATATTTCTGCCTAGCCCTGTTTCAGGCACCTGCATCCTTGTTTTGGGTCTGGCCCACCATCTCTAGGATGTGGGGAGCACCAGGGCAAAAAGACTTGTAGTTCCCCTGGGAGTTTAAGAGCGACATGCACCATTGGCTGTCTCAAGGATGATCATCCCAAACTAGGATCACAGATGACGCACACATCTCATCGTCAGCCCCGGTGCCATCTGTAGGAGCTAGGCCTGCTCAAGCTTTGGCTTTGTGTGTGCACGCATGCAGGTGTTGCGGCAGCCACCCTGGACCCACTTTAAGGGTGCTTTTAATGGACTCGTCTCTTGGCCGATTGAGCGGCACACGTCCCAGCGTGACACATCACACCCCCTTCGTGGAGGCTGGTGTTTCACAGGCACCGTGTCCCATTGCAACCCTCACCCTGGTGCACAGACAAAACGAGCTTTGCCAGCCACCCACCCAGACACACAAAACCAGTGACAGGGATCAGGAAGTCTCGTTACTGCTAGGACAGGATCCCAGTCTCTCCGCACAGCTCATGCTGCTTTTGTTTAAAAGCTCCCTTGGCTGCAATAAGGCATTCAAAGCGGTCCTCTCTTCCCCCTTAAACTTGAGCTTTCACTTAGCAGGAGCAGCATCCCTAGACGTTGACTCTGCTTCAGCCCAATGCTGGATGGACATGGCTCGAGCCCAAGCTGGCCACAGCCCAACGCTGGATGGACATGGCCAGTGACATCCAACACAAGGGGTGGATGGGATGGGGCAGTAGTGGGATCTCGCCGGGATCGATTTGCACCGTACAAGCCAGCAACTAGGACGCCAGCCTCCCCTTGCCGGACTCGCCCCTGAAGCCCAGCGGCTCCCCATCTCCAGAGCCCATGTAGGGAGGGATGTGTTAATGATAGGACAGTGCCCTTGTGTACCCCTCTCATGCCCACGTGCCCTCACACCCTTCGCAGGGGCTCCCCAGACAGCTGCTGTGCTGGCAGGGACGGCTGCGAGGGGCAAACCTCCGACGGGAGTCCCGAGCGGCACGTGCGTGGCAGACCCACGGGCTCTGGGAGCCTGGGGGTGGGGCTTCGGGCGCCCCGCCCTCCCGCCGCGAGTGCCCCGAGGCGGCGCGGACTACACATCCCAGAATGCCGCGGGGCAGGCAGGCGCGTGCGCAGTGCGGCGGCCCCGGGCCGGGCGGCGGGGGGATGGGGGGGCGGCGCGCGCTCCCGCGGCGGTGATGGCGGTGCGTGGACGCGCGGCGGCGGCAGCAGCGATGGCCGCGGTGGAGCGGCGCCCGCCCAGCCTCGAGGACTTCGCGGGGCAGAGCTGGAGCGCCTGGGTGGCGCGCGCCGGGCCGGCCGCCGACACAGGTGAGCGCCGCGCGGGGGGGGCGGGGCGGCGCCGGGC
>JAGPOW010001998.1:2411728-2425369 GCA_030014935.1 Caiman crocodilus | reverse complement strand
GAATCATAAATCTGGGAGCGATGCACAGTAGCAGAATGGGCCTGTTGGGTTCAGGCTGTGATCCACTGCAGGCACCTGCAGGAAATGCTGCCTTTCTGAGGACTTGCATGTCTGAGCTGGCTGCTTTTCACCCTTAAGTTTGGTTCCCAGAATTTTAGTGCGAGTGTGGTGCTCGGAGAGAAATGTACATAGTGTTTCTCCAGTAAAGCAAATGATCTGGTGTCTGTAATGATTTTATTGCCTTTTGCTAGTCAAGACAGCACCCTCTTGAAGCCTAAATGTACACCAATGCCTCTGCTCTTAGCTGTAAGCAAGCTTTCCTCGGGGTTCAGACTCGTTTCAGAGCTCCTGATCAGGGTGCAAGCTGACTGAAAGGGATGGCATGGGGCAAAGGGATTTTCTTTGGAGTAGAATGGCTGCTAGCAAGCTTTGGGAAGATGTGCTGTGTTGTCAGGGGATGCTGAACGTCCACTAGGACGTGAATGCCCTGAAGTTGCCAGAGTTGGGGTCTGTTTCCCTGACATGAAATAAGAGATGAGAATTACTCAGATGGGTTGACTGGACTCCAGTCCCCAGTTTTCAACACCTAGTTTAAAAACAGCTCTGAAGGAAAGCAAGCAAACAGACAACATTTAACTCAAACTCCAAACCTCCAGGGAAAACTTCCTGCCTTGACAGTTCTTAGGGCAGGGATGTCAGAGTCCCCAGAGCTTGTCGTGGCCTGGACCACCCACCTCTGTAGGCTAGTTTTGGCTCATGGGGCTCACTGCTAGCGCTATCCTGGTGTTAATCTCTGCTGTTTTACTATAGCTCCAAAACCGAGTGAGTTCACTTTGCTTGCCTCCCTCCCCACCCTGAGCCACTGCTGACATTGGGAAACGTCGCCCCTGTTGGAAGCCAGCATCAGTGGCAGGGAAAGGGACGAGCGTCAGCAGTGTTAATTGCCTGGGTTGCAGAGCTGTGTTGAAACAATGGCTCTGGCAGCTGTAAGTACAGATGCCACTTGGATCACCACTTTGGGGTTGCCCAGCTCATGGTGGAGGGGGGGCCTGCAGTCTCTATCCAGCCCATGAGAAGTCCCTAGGGCCCCCATGAGTTTGCATGATTTGCTAAAATCACTGCAATTCAGAAACAGAAAATAGCTTCCCACCACATTTATGCTGACCTGTCTTGTCCCTTGCTGGAAGGATGCTCTTGGCTGTGGTCATTTAATGACTTGGTTTGTGAAAGTTACTCAGGTCTGGAAGTATTGACTCTCTGCCACCTGTCTACAGTGCCCTTTGCGACCTTCTGCCTTGGGGATGACATGCTGCCCCAAGAAGTCCCCTGATAAGTGTGTCTGCTAGGAGAGTTGTTGTGTGCCCACCTATTCTGTTGCTAACAGCATCCTGTATCCCCAGTTCTGCCTGTGCATGACCGAAGCCATCCTGCTCTTCTCGCTGGAGAACTCTCCATTCTGCTTCTGCTCCCGCAAGGTGAAGGTGTGGCTCCACTGGACTGCGCAGACATTGGTGATTGTGGCAGCCATGCTGGGCCTGGGCTTCATCATCTCCAGCAAGAACCGGAGCGAGTACCCGCACTTTGTTTCGTGGCACAGTATCCTAGGCATCGTGACTCTCATTGCCACCTGCGGGCAGGCTCTTTGCGGGCTTTGCTTGCATTTTCCCTGGCTGCTGAGGGTCTCCTCTCTGGCACGTCTAAGGCTGTATCACATTTCCTGTGGCCTGGTGGTCTACCTGCTCGCCACCTTTACCGTGGCCCTTGGGATCTACTCGGACTGGTTCCAAGCACAGATCAAAGGGGTGGCCTGGTATGTCTGCGTGGCACTGCCCTTCTACCCAGCCCTCATGGTCATGAACCAGATTGTTAGCGTTTACATCCCAGCAAAGAGGGGGAATATCTGAGTGCTAGCCTGTGTTTCTGCCCATCCCAGGGCCGGAGCACCAGCCTGCCCCTCTCCTTTTGTTGCAGGGTATGCACCTGTGTGCAGTGTGTGTTTGAGGGATATCCCTGTGCCTTACACTGATGACGTGTTTCCTTTTGCAGATGTAGTAGAGTTTTCTAGTTTCCAGAGTTTGATCTGTCCCTTTATTTGCCATGAAAGCACTTCCACATTTAAAAAAAATATAGGGGAGCCTGGGATTTGGTGTCCAGCTCCTGGCTCAGGTCGGGTCTCTGCTGCTCCCAGAAGCTGGGATGGCTCTGTCTTGCTTTCCTGGGGTAAAGGCCCTACCCATTGGTGCAGGGTGAATGGCCACTGGGAGTCTGCTTCAGTTTGATGCTTAGAACTGTGACAAGTGAAAAGGTGAGGCAGGAGGATGCCTGGGTGAATGGTTGCTGGCACTTGGCAATAGACCCAAATTTGTCTTAAAGATGGATGAATTTTTAATCTGGGTTTTTCACAGTCTGCCCTAAGGCTGCAATCCGTGCTGTGCCTGGGAGCTTACCACAAAATCTGAGGCCCCAGTCCTAGGGCTCAGGGGGCCACTGGAAGGGTATGTTTTGATGCTGGATGAGATGGGGAGTGACAGTCCTGGGCCTGTCTTGTGGTCAGTGAGGTGAGCATGAGGGCAGGTGCCTCCATCCTGTGCTAATGGGAGTCGCACAGCCTGGTGGCACTGATGCAGGAAGCTGCAGTCCTGATGTACAGACTGTAAATGCACAGTAAGTGAAGGTCTCTGCTGCATGTGGCCATTGGTGCGCTGCCCTTTTCCAGTTCATGCACAGACTGGTAAAGGAGTGGTGGGGTGGGCACCAGGGACTGGGATTTTACCTTGGGCACCGGGGAGTCACTCTGGAGCCTCTGGCTCCAGTGCAGCCCTGCTGGAGAAGGGGCTGTTTCAGCAGCTAGTTGCAATACCTGCTTTCTGCACCTTGCTGCCTTGGGTGGTGCCAGGCTGTCTGCACCTTGCCCTGGAGCAGAGGCCAAGGGGAGTTGTGTGTACCTGGGCTAGCTCAGGCCAGGGCTGCTGTAATGGGAAGACACCAAGCTTACTATTTCTGTGGTTTGCTAAGGGGCTGGGGAGGGCTTTGCTGATGTAGCCCACAGATAGATTTATTCATTCTTGGGGCTTTTTGACTTGCAACAGCATGGTCTACAGTTAGCAGCAGAACTCCTGGGGCTGTTTGGGGTGTGAGCCGGTGGGCTTGCACAGATCCTGTTGAACTACCTGGCTGCGTATCGTCTCAGGATTGTAAGGGCCTTCTGCCTTCAGTAGCTCAAAAATGAGGTCTTGCCTTGCACCTCCTGAACAGGGGTACTCTCCTTTTTGGCAGTCTGCTTCCCGTTTCATCTGCCATCAGTATCACCAGTGCCAGCGTGTGGGTCTGTGCATGGCCCTGAAGGAGGAGGAGGCTGATGAACCAGTTGTCTATTTAACCTCTTCTTGCTTTAATACTCTTCAAAAGCGGGGTGAAAGGATGAGTCGGGGGCAGTTGTGGAGAGGCAGGAGAGGAGCCTGGGGTGCTAGCCCGTTGGTAGTGTGCAACAAACACCCAAGCACCCCCTCCATAGGGGGATTTGAGATTTGAACCTGGGACCCCCAGTGCCGCAGCGCTGAGCTGAAGGAGCAGCTCTGCTAGCTGACAGCTTTGTAGGTTGCTATTCCCTGCGGAGCACAGCCACTCTGCTAGTGCGGGTGACACTTGCAGGAGGAAGGAGCTGGTAGCTGTGTGCGTGGCAGGGTGCCGGAGAGGAGACCCACGTGGTAGTTTTGGTGCCCTTTGATCTCTCTGGGCGTCATCACCGTTCTGCATAAACCCTTGTGCTGTTTTCTGTTCTGTCCGACCCAAGAAGAAATGAAACGGCACAGAGATGTCTGTGTGGACTGCCGGCAGTGACTGTCCGCCCCACCTTCTCTTGGCCCCAGAGCCCTGTGTTTGCAGTGGGACCTTCTGAATTAACCCCTCGGACCCAGGAGTGAGCAACAGACGGGAGCAGTCAGTACAGGCTTCCTTTTTGACCCTTTCTGCTCTGTTAACCCCAACAAACCCCTCCTTGTATTTGTGTTAGGGTGTCCAGGGATGCTGCCTGAGCTGATACTCTTGCAAGCAAAGCCTTGCCCGCTGCTTGGGAGTGAGAACTTTTCCCATCTTGGGGGTCACTGAAGGATGGCAGCAGGCCATTGCAGCCATATGCCTTTCAGGTGGTTTGTAGCCTTCATATCGAGGGTGCTTCCCTAGGAGATAGGGGAGACCTCCCCTCTGCAAACCCAGGGTTGGGCCTTTCAGGGCCCTACGCTAATATGCACCTGTCCTAGTGTAAGGCTTTCTACCTCGGGCTCCTGTTCCCCAGTGGTTCTTCCTGGCCTGCCACAGGGTGCTCGCTGGGCTTTCTCCTCTGCAGCTTTAGCCACAAGGCCTTCCAGTTTTGGGAACAAGCTTCTCTTGTCCTTTGTGTTTGTGTTGTGCAGCACCTAGCACAAGGGGACTCCCATCTCTGTTAGGACCCCTTGGTGATATGCACGTGTGGGATAAAGAAGCCATCCCTCTTTGGAAGCCCATAGAAAGCAGCAGCTTTCCCTGATGCTGCAGGGGAAATCTTAGGAGCACTGCACCTTGCTCCCCACCTTTCAGGCCCTGATGGTTGCCATCAAGGGGATGCCGTCCACAGAGATGTTAATTGGGGTTGGGGTTTCTACAGCAGCATGCAGGTTAGCATGTCATCAGGCGCAGCGAGTATCTCATTGCCTGCCTCCATAGACCTTACCGTGAAGGCCTTGTCCCTGTCCCTGGCAGGAATGGAAGTGCACAATAGCCAGGGGCAGAGGGAAGCAGGCAGGCAAGTGACACGGTTGGACGGACTGATGGGGGCACAGATGGACTGAAGGGTCCCTCGGTGATCAAATCCGACAGCCCCTGGCTTTTGCTGTTCAGACTTGGATGCCAGCCTGCTGAGTGAGCCAGTATCCTGTCCTTGTGACTGCCAGCTTTAAAACTGGGGCTCTGGGAGTGGGTAAGAGAAAATATCCTGGCCGGTTAGAGGTGTCTAAAAGGCCTGCAGAAGGACGTGCAGGGGGGGGATGGGGGAAAGGGAGACACAGGGAGTAGGATTCAGACTCTGTGAAACATGATAACTCCAGTGATAAAGGCTCACAAGTAAAGTGGGACAAGGGAGTGTTTTCATTTTCCATGATCTCAGCCTCCCGGCTACTTCTGGTCACGCTGTACAGCAGCTTGAACCCACGGTGCTTCTCCAGGGGACTTCTCCCCGCCCCCGGGCCGAGTCTGGACATAGCCTCTGTTCCTCTGGGGGCTGCTGAATTTCAGATAACACTGTAACTGTTCAGAAACGTGTTTGGCCTCTGTGTCCTGTGTGTTGTGTCTCAGCCTGTACTCTGTGCACTTAACCCATGGCCCTCGAACAACTGGGCTTCGTTGTGGGACATACTTTTTGTGTATAACGAAGAAAAGCATTGGCCCCAAACCTGCCTGCTGTGTGTTCTGTCTGCGTGCACGGGGGGTGGGGACGTGTGGCAGTGTGGTATGTGCGGTGCTTCTGTGTCCCAGCTGGACACCTTATGGCGCGGGGTGCTGGAAGCCTTTTATCTTTATTTAAAACAGGGCCGTCCAACTGATGGTGCGTGGGCTGCATGCCGTCCCTGAGCGGTTAACCCGCAGTCCTTGTGCTCCCGTCATTACTCTCCTGCTGCTGCTGCTGCTGCTGCTGCTGCTGGGATCTCCTGGCTCCCCCTTCCTCCTCCAGCGCCTTGTCTCCAGCCCTAGGATCTCTCCCTGTTCCTTGTTAGGCTGCTGTGACTGTGGGGATCCCACGCTGCCTTTTTGCCTCACTTTCCCCTGCTGTAAGTGGGGTTCCCCTCACCTGTCTTGCACAGCTGGTGCAAAACTTAAAGGACCCTTTGTGATCAGAGCATGGTGGAAGGGCCAGGCTCCAAGGGCAGGAGCCTCTAAATGATCTTGTTGCATTCGAGAACCAAATGCAGTAATACTGTAGCAGCCCACAGCTGTCGCGGAGCTGGTGGAGCTGCAAGAGGAATTGGTGACATTCTGCTCTGCTTTTGCACCTGTCCTCGGAGGCTCTCAAACACTTTACAGCCATTAATCAACTAACTCTCTTGACCCCGCTTCCCCTTGCTGGCCAGCTCTATGACCATGTCCACAGGGCGTGCACGCAGATGGAAGGTTTGAAAACTTTCAAAGTGTAACAGGGTTTGAAATGTTTAAAAAATGGAGCGTTTTGGCTGCGGCTGGATGTACAGCTCCCTGCCGTGACCTGCTGCCAGCACCATGCCAGCATGCAGGGTAAGACTGAGGCTTGCCAAGAGTTCCCTGCAAATTAATGGGAACAGAGCCCAGATGTGCCGATTCCCCCTGTTCGGCCTTCTGAGCTCAGTCTGAAGTCAGGAAGACGAGCAGTGCCCATGTGGGAGAGCTGACAGCACTGAGGGCTGGGATCAGTGTCAGGGAGCTCCTCTGATGGGCACCCGGATTTCCTCCACGGGAGAGGAGGAGGAAAACAGCTTCTCCGAAAAGCGGGGGAAGACCCCGTGTCCCACGGCAGACACGGTTGGAACATATTGGGATGCGTTTGTCTGTGGTACTGACACGGCCTTTATTTTCACAGTCTCTGAGCAGCTTGTGACCTTTAATATGTTTATTCTGAAGCCCGCTCCCACACCGAGAAGCCGGATAGTGCTATGATCCTGAAGGTGCAGATGAGAACTGAGTCAGAGACACTAAGCAACTAAGGGGTTGTGACACCGTGCTGAACTGAACCTTCGTCTTTCACGTGCCAGGCTTGCATTGCAAGCAGACAACACGCCATCCTTCCTCTCATCATGCTCACGATACGTTGGCCTGTCAACACCACTGGTGCTAACAGCGGGACCCTGCCACTGCATCCCCTTGGCACCAGGGAGCATGCATGGTTCAGGCTGAGCGTGGCTGAGATGGAGGATGCCGCCTGCCCGGGAGGAGTTAGCAGTTCCCCGGCTGCATTCCTGGCTTGGGCGCAGACTGAAAGGAGTGGGGGTGCTAGTGCGGCAATGCCCCATGTGGGGGAGCTCTTGGCAAAGGCTTGGTGTTGGTTGAGCTTTTAGAGCGCCTGGAAGGATGCCCCCTCTTCAGGGTGACATGAAATATTCCACGGCTCAGCAATACGGCGAAGGCTCATCAATCCTGCATGTAAACCCCCCTGACTCAGCTGCAGAAAGCAGCTCCCTCCACGCTTGCTCGGGAATATGAGGGGAGGCTGGGTACAGCTGTGCTGTGCTCCCTTCCAGGGGCAGCCTGGGGAGGAAAGCTGAGAGGGAACGTGCAAGCCACCGGTCCGCAGAGCTTGCTCGTGGAGCATGCAGTTGCCTCTCCCTCCCCCCTTCTCCATGCTGCAGCAGCATCACTAATGACCTAACACCGGTGTCCTTCCAGGCAAGGCCAGAGGCCAGGCTCCTTGAAGGTGTGCGAGAGTCCTGGATCAGAAAGCTGACCTTGTTTCATTCTAGCTGACATGACCATCACTCTTTGAGCTTGGAGGTTGTCCGTCCAGATGGCTCAATAACGTGTGAAACAGTCATCCAGAGGTTGCCCTAACACAGCAGAACCCAGCGACCCAAGTGGGGAAAAAAGGATTATCCGATGGGCAGTCCCCCCGAAAGGATGGAGCAGATGCATGTCTCCTCTCCCCAGATGTCCCTGGGTCACCCTGACCTTTGGGTGTTATCAGAGCTGATCTCCTGTGGCCTTGTTTTTATGGACCATCTTCTTGTGAGGGAATCAATGATTTGCCAGTGGGGTGCTAGCTCTGTTCAAGCATTTGGCTAATCTTAACCCATGTCCCCCTGCTAGACCCTGGGACCATTGATGGCTATCAAGGCCAATTTCTTGTGACGTGCCAGGCTAACATTTTTTACTGTATGGAAAGCAGATTACGAACCTCCACGTGGCAGCAAGATGAGATACCAGTGCAGGTGGAGGTAAGGTGCTGCAAAGTTAGAGCCCTGTATGAATGTTGGAGGGCTGGACAGCAGGGAGCTTTCCCATGGTGCCTCTCAGCCAGACCAGGGGGAGAAGTCATGGTGACTGCAGCAGCTGGGTACTAGCATTTACTTGCCTTAGACTCCAGCTGGGCCATTGCAGCTTGCTACTGGGAAACACTGCTGACTGCTGTTCTAGAGCAGTAATTCTCAATCCCTTTAGACTCAAGCATATGCCAAGTCTGAGCTTTCCATCCTTCATTTGATTATGGAAAAATAAAAGAGCAAATCTTCCGGTACAAAGAGCTCAGAAAGACGCAGCAGGGTAGAATGGTCTTAACACTGTGGATTCTTATAGGAAATCTCTGGGTTTATTTTGGGAATCGCAGGGAAGTGTTTTGCACAACAACAGTGCTAATATTGCACGGCACCCTTAAGAGTCTTGCAGCGCCTCAGGGGGCTGTGGCTCCCTGGTTGCAAGTCTGTTTTAGAGATTCAGCGGACATGCTTCAGGTCTAGAACATACTGCTAGTCCCAGGTCTGTCACTAAAGGCATAATCCCTCCATAATTAGCAAAAGTACCTCTGCCAGTGGGGAAACAGCAGCTCCTCCTTGTCCCTAGCACAAGATTGGGTACTTCCTGAATCCTGGTACCTTAGCATCTTGGCTTAGCAATTGCCTTGACAAGGCAACTGTGCTCTTTGCCTTAGTCATCCTTGCAGTCTTCCTCTGTGGGGTGGGGAAGGTCTGTTATACCTTGGGCCTGCTGCTTCTCCCCCTCTTCTCAGAGTTGCTTGTTGGGCAAAGTTAAACCCTGCAGGGTTTCAGTTGCATGTGCTGCTGTTCTCTGTAGCCTGGTGGCCACAAGTTAACTGAGGAATGGTCCAGAGCAGACCTCGTCCTTTGACAGACAAATGAACAGTGGAGCTTGGTGGGGCCTGTCTAGCAAGTGAGCAGGGACTGCTCAGTCTGATTTTTTTCGGCTTGGAGTGAACATGCTATCCTTTGAGACGGCAAAGTCTAATCTTGGCTTCCTTCCTCTTTGCTCAGTAGTGCTGGAGATGGTACAGCTCCCTCCTGGGGTGGGGCTGGGATTCACTCCTCTCACTGGAAGGCTCCAAGTCATTTTCATCCCAGCACAAGCCATTACTACTATTCAGTGAGATGCTACTAAGCCCACCCTCCTTCGAGTTGGAGTTCAGGGCAGGGTTCATGAAATCCCGTCCCTGTTCTTCTGTTGCAGTGAGTCATTTGCCCACCAAACCCTTCTCATTGGGCTCTCCACGGAGACCAGAAGGGTACCCCCATATTTCTAGCTGTAGCTGGCTGGCTGGTGAAGGCTTGCAGTATATTGCACACTCCAGACTGGGAGAGTCTGCAGGCTTGCCAGGGGACTACAGCCAGCTGCTGGCAGTCAGGAGGGATTGATTGCAGGCTGCCTAGGAGAACTGGACCAGCTGCAGAGGATGATTAGCCGGTCACAGGAAGTTAAAGGTGTCAGGTTAGGGACTGAGAAAGCGTGAAGGAGCTTGGCTAGTAGTGGCAGAACTAAGCCAAGGAGTCTCCCAGGGTCTGGCAAAAGGCCCAGGGCTGCAAGGCTGGAGGCAGTACTACCATGAGACCAGAAGAAGGAACTCATGCAGGAGAGAGAAGGAAGATTGTGCCGCGGTGCTGAGAGAACAGTATGAAGCCAGCAGCATCTTCTTGGAGTTTGGGGACAGACTTCAGGACTCTGAATTGCCTTGCATGGACTGTGTGTATGCTTTGAGGACTGGTTTATGTTAATTCCTGTGTGGCGAGAGTGCTTGGGGGAAAATGTACGGTGTAGGAGACTTAAGTTGAGTGGCCTCCTCTCTAGTACTGTGCTACTAAGCTAAGTGCTCTGACTACTTTTTTCCATATGCAGAGACTGTCCTGGGGGTCCCTGCCTATTAATGGAAGAAGAGGCTGATGGGTTTGGTTAACTCCTTCCTAGTCCATGCAGCTTCCATAGAGAGGACTGCTGCAGGCTGGGAGGCAGCTGGGGAAGCAGTTCTTTCCTGCGGGAAACCCCTGGGAAGCTTTCTCCGCTGTGTTTGGGTCGTTCTTGTTCTCCTCGGTATTAGACTGGCCCAAGAAGTCGCAGCTGAGAACAAGGCTCCATGAATCGATGATAAGAAGCAGTTCTTGAACTGAGATGTCTACTACATAAATATGCCGGACAGACGGTGGGAGAAAAGATGAGACACAGAAGTGGGAGGGTGGGTGCTGTCACAGACCTTTGGTGACTCGCCCAAGGTCACACAGGGAGTCCGCAGCGGAGCTGGGAACTGAGCTCATATCTCCTTGTTCTTAGGGCTCAAACCACTGACTCATTTTTTCCTTTCGGATGCTGGCTGATCTTTACTTTATACTGTGGCCTGGCCCTTTCTGCATCTTTTCAGCTGGCTCAGCCTCTGCAGCTCCCTGCTGTGCTATGTGCCTCTTCCTCACTCCAGACTGCTGCAGTGTTTCAGTATTACCCTTTGAGTGGGAACCATGTTCTGAGATGCTGCAGCCCAGGCTCAGGCCAGGATCGGCCTGTCCTTGCTGGTGGCACATCATCCTGTACTCCTGTCACCCTTTCTCTGTTTGGCAGGGATTGCCCCTGAGTGTACTGCTTGAGTCCAGCTGCTGGATGAAGCCTCCATCTTGCCCTGGAGCCATGTGTCTTTCAGCCAGCATCAGATCACAGAGCAGCTGGCAACAGCCTGAACGATGAGGCCCCGCTTTCCCTGGGCACTACTGCTTGCCGGCCCCAAGCTCTGCCAGCAACCCCACACCATCCTCTAACTGGGAGGAGAGTGTGCAGCTGCAGCCAAAGGGATTCAAATCAGGTGAAACTCATTCTAGCGAGTAGCCGTCTTATACCAGCTCTTGGCCACTGGGTTCCCTTCTTCATTATGAACCTGGTAGTGGAAACATGGCTCACTGTGTCTATATATGAATCCAAGCAGAGGTGATTGTGCATGTGTGTGTTATGTGGGTTTACACATGCAGAGGAGTAGGTACACATGGTGCCTCTACAGGTGAATGGTGTGCCCATTATGTAGAGAGAAGGTGCAGTAGTGGATCCGTGGAGACATGGGGTGGTCTATCATGAGTGTCATAACTTGGATCCCAGGCTGCTCTGAATTGTGCTGTGAAACAATGTAGTCCCCAGAACATGCTGTAGGTGTGAAGGTGCCTCTGCTTTCCCTGCCCCATGGCTGCAAAATGCAAAGGCTGGGACTACAACTAACACGTCTCTTATTCCAGAGCATCCTCTGAACATAGCCTATCTGAAGTAGGACAACTGCACAGGGGATTATACCCAAATAAGTGCATACAATGATACAGCGGTCTGGTGTGCAGTTGCTTTGGCCTTGGGAATGGTGATAAGGTGCAGTGGCTGGCTTCATCAGTCATCTTTGAAGCAAGCACTAAATCTCCCCCTTCCTAGCAGGCTTTTATTTGTTACTAATGACGTCGTGGGTTATGTTATTGCTTTCAGCAATGGATCTGAACTGTAGGCCAGAAGCCCCACATTTCTATAAGCCAGCTAGTTCCTGGCACTTTTGCTTGTGGACTATAAAAGGACTTTGTGATCCAGTTCATTCGTCATCCCGTATCCAGCCAACCCGGCCACTCTCACGCCTGGATTTGAGTCAGTTTAACTTGCCAGGTCTTGCAGGAGGCACTGTGTTCATGGGGGAGATGTTTGCATTGGCTTCTATCCAGGAGCAACCTGGCCCAGATCACTCTCTTTGTGCTGGGTTTGCAAACCACCCTCTTTTCTATTTATCCCCCACATGGAAGCATCTGTGCCTGCACCTCGCTGACAACATCCCTTTCAAGCCTCCAGTCTGTGTGAAGTGCTTGAAACCCCAAAGATGATGAAGGCAGCATCGCTGTCAGATGACGCTACGTGTGTGACAGCTCTGAAGCGCTGTGCGCTTCTGGATGGGAACAGGGGCTCACTGATGATGAGGCATTTATGCAGGGTAAGGAGGAAGTGGAGGGGGTGCAGATGATACACTCTAGACAAGTTTCCTAGGAAACGAGACAAAGGACCAGAGATCTGGTTGATGAATGGAAGGGAAGGGTGGGGTGCTGCTGAAGCTAAGCCTTAGCAGGGGAAACTCACAGGGTTCTTCCTCCTTTGATATGTCCCATGCTTCTGAGTTGTGTGGCATGGGGCTAGGAGGGAATTCACTCTCCCTTCTTCCTCCTACACGTGTTGGCATTTTCTCCTTTTATTTTCTTTTTATTTAAAAAAAAGAAAATAAAATAAAAAAGCTGCAGCCAACACCCAATGCCTCTGTTGAAAGCTAAGGCTTGAGATTTTGTCTGGGATCTGCCAGTGCTCCTGCTGGGACTTCCATCCCAGAGGTTCCTGGCTAGAAGGTCTTGCCCGCTCCTCTGCTCAGGGTCAGACCAATCGCCATACGTGGGGTGAGGAACGAATTCTACCCCATGGTCAGATTGGTATGAACTGTGGGGGTTTTTGCCTTCTGCTATAGCTGGCAGCATAGGTCTTCTCCTGGGATCTCTTCATCATATCTTAACAACCTTTACAGAACCAGCACGTTGACCACCAGAGTCTCTGCTTTACCTGTCGGAGGTTAGGATGTAGTCTTGCTAAGAGGTTAGACAATTGTTATTTTTTTTTTTGTATGGGATGGTTTGGATAGGGACAATCCTGCCTCAAGCAGGGGGTTGGACTAGATAACCTTTGGAGGTCCCTTCCAGTCCTCCTTCTGTACGATTCCTTCCCCTCTCCTCATCTCTGCTGGTTTTAGGCTGCAGCAACTGGTTTGTGCTTCCTAGAGAGAGTGACTTCTAGATAACCTAATAGCAGAGGGAGCCAGACAGCCTACCAATACAGCCAGATGATTTGGGGCTTGTGGAGAGGATTTCTGGGGAGGAGAAAAGTGAGGATTTTCTGCAGCGGAAGCAATAGGTGAAAATCCTGTGGTAGCAGCGGGGGCTGAGAGCTGGATATCCTTTTGTATTGTGACCAGGGAAAATTATTCAGCCCTTAATGCCAGAAGCTCCTGTGGGTTTGCAGCGATGCTGCAAGTAAAGGCGGTGGGGTGGGATGTGTGTGTGGCTGGCTTTAGCTGGCAGGCAGAGGCAGTGCATGGCCTTAAGGCAAGGTCAAGGCAGGGTTTGGGGGTCTCAAGTAGGGTGGCCATCATACAGGACATTCGGTTTTCTACTACTCTGTCCTCTGTTGATACGAATCCCGACACGTTTATGTCCTCTCTCAAGAGAAAAATAGGACATAAAGGCATCCAGTTTCGCATCAATAGAGGACAGAGGACAACTGGACTGTCGTCTATGATGGCCACCCTAAGAACAAGCATGCAAACAACTTGTCCCATTGATATCCAGGCACCGGGGGAGAAATAAGGCAGTGACTGAGTGTTTGAGACCTCACTTAGGTCTCTGTCTGTACAAAGCAGGAGTAACTTTGCAGTTGCACATCTTTAAGGTATGAGTGGGATCCTAAGTGAGTTGTCTCCTCTCCTGTCCCCGGCATGCTGCTGTGAATGGCTCCTACCTCCTGCTGTATCACACCCCCAAACCTGAGCATGCCCAAGGGAGCCTGACCTCACCAGGCTCACTGCCAGCGCCACAACCCCGGAGGTACTCACATGCTTAATTGTAGTGGAAGTTGAGAAGAGTCAATGGTGCTCAGCACCTCTAC
>JAGPOW010001998.1:2290921-2411628 GCA_030014935.1 Caiman crocodilus | reverse complement strand
GTTACAGGTATTTCATTGGTTCCCCATTATACCCTATGGCTGGATCTCCGAATCGGCTCCAAAACTTCGGAGCCACTTTGGGCAAATTGAAGCAGGGAACCGATGCAGAGCTCTGAATCAAATTGCTGGCATCCAAACTGGTTGAATCCAAACCTGAACTGAATAGTTCCCTATTTGCACAGGCCTATTTTCTACGTGTCTACCATAGGAGGAGTTGCCTAACTTTGGGTCCTCGGCTCTAGAGCATTTATGGCTTGTTGTAGATGCTATGCAGTGGTTTGGGCTGAATTTTGCCTCCTTTAGGTCACTGTAAAAGCCAGGGTGTAGTCACCATAGAGCGAGCCCTTGCAGTTCTCCAGAAGGGGGGGAAACAACCAGCTTCCCCCAGCTGCACCCCGTCTTCCTGGGCGCTCTGTGCGTGAGTGTGCACGCATGTGCGCTGAAGGCAAGTGGAGGCTGAGTGCTAGGGCCTGGCTGTGAACTAAATCATGGAGACCATGAAAAGTTGTAGCCAACATCACTGCCGCAGCAACTTTAATGACGTAATGCGTGTGGTATCTCCCCCAGACACAAGTATTAGCTCTGGCCCTGCTGGAGTTAAGACCGGCTCCCGCCCTGCTTTCCAGCTGCTGCTGCAGAGGGACTTGTGCTTGCTACACAGAGGAAAAGAAATCTGCTACTCGAGGCCTGTGCCAAAGAGCAGCTGCTCTGGCCTGTCTCTGACCTGCAGGCCACAGGAGAGGGAAGAAGCTTTTTAGCTCGTAAGAGGAAAGGAAATGGGAACCTTTGGTGATTTTTTTTTTTTTTTTTTTTTAAACAGGCCTTAAAAGAGCAGCAGCATCATAAAACTCTCAATCAGAGAGGGTAGATTAAGCATTAATATCATTGCTAAAAGGTATTATCCCCTTCATGTGGAGATGGCTCCAAAGCCTTCTAATACCTGCCAGAAAGCTCCAGGGGTTTCTGCGGCAGGGATACAAGCCCATCTAGCTGTTAATGCAGCCCACAGCACCGAACATGCAATGCCCTCGAGTGTGCTCTGAGAGGCAGCTGCTGCAGCCTAGGGTTCAGCAAGAGTCCTGGCGAGAAGGGCTCAGACCCTCTCCAGGGACAGAAATGAGGAAAAGGAAGTTCTTCCAAGCAGGTATCTCACTATGCTGCCCACGTGCCCCTAACTAACCCATGTCGGGTCCATGGCCCCAGATCCTGCTGTGCCCACACCGCCTCCCGGCACAAACTCTGCTTTGCAGATGTCATCAGCTTGCTTCGCCTTCATAGCATCATCTGCTGCACTGCACCAGGCCAGAGGCCCTGGAAGGGATGCCAGGAGACCCATGACATCCCAGGATGTTGATTGCACTGGTGTACATGACAGAAGCAGGGTCCCAATAGCCAAAGGAAGGGGACTCTGCTCTTGGAGAAATCCCTCTTTAGTGCAGTGCCTGGTATGTTGCTGGATGATGCAGCAGCTCCTATTGTCCGCTCCTCTTGACAACTTCTCTCTGGGCTGGAGGGTTCTCCAGCCAAGGGTTGATCCAGAAGCCTGGCACGGATCAAACTTGGGGGATAGAAGGAAACGTTACATGTGCTGCACCTTCCAGAGCACAAGCTCTGTTTTAGTGTATCTGATGATGGGAGGTAGATTAGATGTACCCTTCCTCTCTCCAGTACTTTCAGCTGTGATGGCCACGCAGGAGAGGATCAGGTTCCTCCCCCAGGCACTGCTCAGACCCCTCCAACACTGAGACTAAGGCCTTTGTTATGCAGGCATCAGATCTCCCTGTTTGGTTTGCTTTAACCCACCAGAAACCACTCCCATTTGCTTTCAGCACTGGGAGGAAACCCAGGCATCCTAGATCACATCCATGGCCCCTGCCCTAGCTTCTTGATCCAGGACAGTCACAGCCATGTGTCTTGGATGATTGAGCTGGGATGTTGGGGGTGAGATTCGGAGTCTGGGGGATTAGGAGCTGGCTGTCTCAGAGCTGTGGGTGCAGGAGCTGTTGGGGTTTGGGGCACAGAGCATGGGGATGTGTAAGATGTATGGGACAGACAGTAGGGGGGCAGTAGGAGGCGAGAGGGAAATGGGGGTGTTGGGACTGGGGGAGGTTCAGGAGAAATTGGGTGCTGGGGTGGCTGTGTTGGGGTGTGCAGGGAGTGGTAGTTTTAGGACTGTGGGTTCGGGTTGGAGTGAAAGGCTGGGGGTGTTTTGGGGTGGGGGTGATGCTTGGTGGCAGGGGGTGACAAGCAAGCAGATGGGGGTGAGGGCAGGGGGATGCAGGTGAAGAAAGCATGGTTTCTGGATATGGGAGCGGGGGGTGTCAACCAGTTGGATGCTAGATCTGGATGCGGATGGAGGAGATCCAGGAGGCTGGAGGGGCTCTGGCATGTCCTGGACCCCTTGTACACTTGCTTCCCCCCACACCAATTACTACACCTTCCACAGATCCAAGGTCCAGTGTCCGTGCCCCACCTGGTGATAATGGCCTGGTCATTCCCTCCCTAGCTCCAGAGTCATCCTGCCTTCCTGGGGCCAGTGTGCTCAGATCCCACCCCTTGGCCTGCAGGAGGGTGAGGCTGAAGGTGTGTGGGGGTGGGCAGGGGGACCTCTGTGGAGTTGCTAACAGATACCTCTTTGCACAATCCTCAACTTCACCTCCCAGCTTTGAGAGAGGAGTGGAGGGTCTGGTGGGTTGGAGGAGTGGGGCTGGGAAGTAGGACACCTGGGGTCTCTGGAAGGAGCAGGTTTTGGGGTGGCGGTGACAGCAGGGAGCCTTTGAATGAGCTGCTCTGCTGTCAGCTCAGCTCCGTGCCTAACTCAGGGGAGAAGGGGAGCAGTTCCCCTAAGCCCTTATTAGCAACTCTCCATGCTTTTTGATGAATATGCCTCTCGTCAGCAGTGTACAGCCAGGAGCAGGGGGTTTCTTCCATGCAGGGAGCTTCCACGCGCACACACAGGCAGGCTAGCCCCTGAGGCAGGCCCAGCTCTTGGTTCATGGGATGCAAGGGTTGTCTTTGCTGTGTGGCTTCTTCCGAGTTACGTTCTGGAAATCCAGGCCACCTCCAGCTTTGATTTCTGTCCAGTCCAGCCAAATGGATTAAACCTCCTGGCCCATTTGGGCTGCATCTTTTACAGGCACCTGCAGCTTTAAGCAGGGTAGGACAGACAGGTGGGACAGTTAAATTATTAGGTTGGGTATTTGCTAGGCAGCTGGCCCTGTGGCAGACTGCACTTAAGTGATGAGAGGTGTGAGAGATCTCTGTGTGCAATGTGTATGGGGAGTGTGTACTTTCTGACTATGTGCATGACTTGTATACATGACTTTGCTGGCGTTTGCCTGTAGGCATGGGGGTGCGTGAACATGCTTACTACAGGGAAACTCAGGTTGGAGCTGAGGCTTGTCAGGGCAGGGACGCGTAAATCAGAAGCTTGTCCTGCTTGTTATTGCAGAAAGCTCTCAGTCCCTTCACAGTGAATACTCTAGAGCCAGTGGGACTCGGGGAATGGAGTCAGGGAGAGCAGGTTAGGCATTAGTATTAGCCCAGTGTTGCTGGGACCTGGGTTATGTTGTGATGCATGTCGCCCATGCCAGCCCCTTTCTATGCCACGTCACACTATGCTGTTACAGTGCTGGACCAGCATGTAGTGATGTGAGGGCCAGTCCAACTGGCCATTGTGACTGTTTTTTTGGGGGGCTGTGCCATGCTCCACTCCACAGGGCTATCCTCCTGTGGCCTCCCTGCATGGCAAATGCATGTGTTAAGGATACATCTGCACACCCTGTCCATGACAGCCTCAGTGCCAGGGCCTGCCAGCTCCTCTGGGCTCTGCCCACATGGAAATGACACTGACCCTCCACTGGGGCCACATGGGTGCTGCAAAAGCTCTCCTGACCCCCGAGACCAGCAGAAATCCACCGAACAGAAAGCACGTTGGTGCCAGCTAGATTCCACGTGGTTCCACCTCCTACCTCGGCCTCGTCTGCACTGGGGTTTGGCACTGCCCCCAGCACACCCCCTGCACTGCACCCTGTGAGCCATGACTGGCCTCTGCAAAGTTGCCCCATGTCACCTTTTACCCCAGGGCAGCATCGTACACCCTGGAGGTTTGCGCTGATGGCGCTGTACCCATGGTTAAAGCCTTGCAGCGTGGCCAGGCCCGTGGAACCGTGGCCATTTGATTCAGGTCTCCCCCGTCCCCTGGAAGCCCCTTGTGCCGTTATCACCCATCTGGTGAAAAAGCAAGCAGGACGTGCGTACATGGAGTCTTAAAACATGTTTATTGTCACCTATGTCTATGCAAGAGAGTACAGGCTGCCAGAGAGAGGGGGAGATGCAGCCTGTCTGCTCCGTGGGTAGGGGTGGCTCTGGCTGAAATAGATAAAAGTATGCGCGTCCCGTGCAGGGTTAGAGTAACATTTGCTTGGCCTGCAAGACCACAGGATGGAGGCAGGGAGTGGACATGCTGATTAGAGCTATCTGATCACCTGCCCTGAGGCAGAGGGGCTGTCTGTGCCCTGGCCAGGTGATGTGGGGACATGACAGGACCCCTCCCCTCCAGTGCACATGAACACACACGGTCTCCCGGGCAGCCAGAGATCCTGCCCCGTAGCTCTCCTCTCTGCTCTCCCCCAGCTCTCTGCCTTTCTGGCTTTCTCTCAGGGTGCCATTGCCTGCTTAGACCCCCTCTTCCCCTTGCACCTGCTCTTTGGCTGTGCGTGGCAGGCTGAGTCCTCATCCCCGAACCTCTCTGAGTCTCCTCTTTGGTCACCTCCTTGCCCCCCGTGCCTTCCTTAGACTGGCAGTGGTGGTTAATGCCTTGACTCCTGGCTGCTCCTTGCTGTTTGGTGCCAGAACAAAGCAAAGCTGTGAGGGTGCCTGGGGGCCCAGACTGTGGCCCCTGGGATTTGGGGAAAGGGTGCTGCCTTCCTGGCTCACGTCAGGTACTGGACTATGGCAGGACAGGAGCCCAGAGATGGGGTGTGATCCTGCAGGATGCTGCGAAAAAGGGGTTGGTGGGGGTTGAGGGTGGTCATCCCCTCCCAGACCTGCCTGTGGATCAGGACAAGCAATCCTGCATGCTGTTTAGGAGCCATGTCTCATTGTAGGACCTCAGCTCCGTTGTCTGCTTTTCCAGCTGCCCATTTAATAGCTACAAGCAGAACCCAAAAGTCACCTTGGATGTGGGGGCAGGGCCAAACAGTGTAGGCTCGCAGGCTTGGGCCCTTGCTCTAACACTGTGCAGGTGTCTGCATGGAGCATGGGTGGCGCTCCTGGAGAGGTCACTGGCTTGCAGCTTACATGGGAAAGTGCATGGGCAGCTTCTCCTTCCAGCTGTGCCAGGTGGGGAGGAACAAAGGGTCACCTCTGGGACCATGGGCACCGCACCTAGCATGGGAGCCACTCAGGGAAACCTCCAGCCATTCCCTTGGGAGCTGCTGAACTCAGGCTCAGGCTGAAGGAAAGTGCCATTCTGGTCAGATGCAAGGAGCGGGGGCACTGGGGAAGGAGACACGGAGCTTTTAGCCTCCTGCAGACACTGGTTACAGTCCATTCCCAGTTCAGGGGGACTGACTGGCAGAGACAGGGCCAGGAAAGTAGAATACGAGACCTTTCCTTTCTAAGGGGAGCCAGTTCTGATGCAGTCTAGGACACAGGCCTGTTCCAAGGACAGGGCAGGCGGCCTAGGGCCAGTGGTACGTAGCCCAGTGCACAAGCTGGTGCCTGAACCCCAGGGCTCCCAGCCACTCCATTTCTCTCTCTCACCCCCATCCAAATCCTTTCTGACCCTTTTCTGATCCCTGGAGCATTTTCATATGGGACCTTTCATTTCTCCAGCCATGGCTGTGTGCTTGCAGATGGCATCATCTCTGCACGGCAGGCTGTGTCCTTAGGGGGCTGAATTTGTTTTCCAGCCAGTGTGAGATTCTCGTGCTGAGCCAGGCAAACAGCATAAGCCGGAAAGCCTGCACACATCCTCTGGGAGACGTGCCCCCCCGTTCTCCACGTGGCCTGGTACTGTTCTTGACTCCCATGGCTGCCAGGCTCCAGCAATCAGTCCTAACCAGGTGACAGCTCCTGGTCTGCTTCTTTCCCTTGGCAGCCAGGCTGCACATAGGCTGGGAATCCCCTCCTTTGATGGGCTGCAGGGAGCTGGGCATGGAGACAGGGCTTAGCTTGTATGTGGTTTTTGGGCCTGCTCAGGGTTAGGGGCTCTCTGCTTTGATCTTTGCCCCCTCCGCTTCCTATCACATGCAATGGCTCCCAGCTTTTCTTGCAAGAGTAGGGGCCAGGTACGGCCACAAGCAAGCATTGTGGCAGGGAAGAGGCCTTTGGGGGCTGGGTCTCCGAGAGCAGTAGGGTCATATACACAGTCCGACAGACAATGGCACGTGCACGCAGGCAGGCAGGCATGAGCACACACTTACAGACATGCACTCATACTCACACAGAGATCATTATAGACGCACACATGAAAGCACACATACCCCAAGTAGATGCATGTTCACATATACCCATGAATGTAGTCACATGCATGCACATACATGCACACTCAAATACACATGTGAATATAGGCAGAAGTGCACATTCACACACTCACATTCATGTGCTCTCAGCCACGCTCCCATATGTGTGCATGTCTATATGCCCACACCTGTAACGATTTGGCAGTGCTCACAGACACGCTTCCATCTCTGCATGCTTCCAGGCAGACGCCACCCCCAGCAAAGACACGATCTCCTTCCCTATCTTGTTGGAGACAAACTGACACTGGCCTGATGCACAGGCGGACTCTGCCAGGCTGACTCAGACACAGAGCTGCCAATCCACACACGACCACGCAGAGCCACACAAATGTATGACATGCGTGCAAGAGGGTGCTGGCGCGTGCATCTGCCTGGCACTACGTGCATGTGTATGGAAGAGTGAATTTGCGGAGCTGTTAGATGTGCAAGTCACTGGCAGGCTTGAGGAACATACAGGGAGGCAGATGGGACACGGTGTGTATGTGCAGGGAACTGACCCCCTGTGACTTGCTTTCTAGCCACCACCTGTTTGTAGAGGACTAAGCATGGAGCTGTACCTCTGCCTACTGCCCCCCCACCCCTTTGCTGCTGCCCTCTCCCTAAGCAGACTTTTCCTCAGCTGAATCCCTTTCACGCATCCACCTCCTCCTTTCCCCCTGCTCCCCTCCCAGCCCCCAGCGTGTGGCTTGCAGGCAGGTCTCACCTGGATTGCATGCTTCTCTTGGAGGACTCATGCTTCAGAATAACATGCCAGGAAATAGATGTAGATGAGTCGCAGAGTAGGGGCCCTGTTCTCAGGCTCGCCAGTGGGTTTTAAGAGATGCTGCCTCTCACTTCTGTCTGTCCCAGCCAGTCACTTGGGCTCCTTGCAGGCTCAGTCTTCAGGTTATTGCCCCACTGGGCCAATGATGGGGAGCTCTTGAGAGAGTCCACAGTGAAGCAGCCTGAAGGTGTCTGCTCTTTGGGCCCATGTCACTGCCACCCTACAGCTCACAGGAGACTTCCCTTTATCCCAGCCTCCCTGGGGATGCTGATTCTTCCCACTCATTAAGCCCACCCCCACTCCCTTGAGGAGCAGGAACACGTCAATAGCATGGAGAGCATCTCAGCTGGGTGGGACACTATCTGGGACTATCTTCTGCCTTCCTTCCTGTACCTTGGTGTCCTTGACCCCTTCCAGGGAGACCCCATGCCCACTCCTGCCACCTCTCTGAGTGGGGCAGGGAGCACAGGAGACAGTCTCCTCTGTGCATGGTGCTGGTCCAGTTCACGAGCCCTCCAGCTGCACCCAGTGCATAGACCTGTCACTGATCCTATTGGATACAAGCTGGGAAAGCCTGTTGGTCCCAAGCTGCTGTCTGATGCCCTCCCCCAGCAGTCTGGGAGCTGGACTGTTGGTGTTAGGGACTGCCTTTGTCCCTTTTTCCTGGCAACAGATAAGGGGACTGGGAAGATCTCTCCCACGCGGAGGGAATGGCATGCTACTCCACTCCCACGGCTTCTCTGGGCCTATTCCCCCTCCCTCTCCCTCTCTGGGAAGGGCCCAGGCACCAAGGCCACAGGAGGGAATAGGTAGTAAATGATGGAAGTTATCCTTCTGGATGGTGGAGAGAAAATATGCCAGGATCATGGCTGGGGGCTCGGAGATGGAGAACCCAGAGGGCTCAGAGTCCCCCACCCTGTGCCTGCTGAGTCTGGGCAGAAGCAACTGCCTAGAAGGAGCTGTCCCTGCCTTCCCTGACTGCCGCCTTCTCCAGGGTCCATTATGAGCTCCTAATTACCCACATCCTCCCAGAGCACCCAGGCCACTCAGCCCTCTGGATCAGCCCTTAGAGAAGGGCCCTGTAGATGGGCCTGGAGATGTTCCTGCCAGGTCCATGGCTTCCCAAGCATGCAGGCTTTGCAGCAGCCTTGGCACAGTCTGTCAGGGGGCTGCTGCTGATCTGTAATGCTGAAAGCTGTCCCGGAAACCCGGCTTGTGCCTTGATGTATTATTGTAATTACCAACAGGAATCTGGTCATTAAGCTGCCAAGCAGGGAGCTGAGTGGGGAGCTGGCTGGTGTTGTTCATCCCCTGCTGTGTCTTGTCCCTGGTGCATCATCACTACAGGTGCTGTCGGTTCCTGCTTTTGTTCTGCAGAAGCTGAAAATCCTCAGGAAGAGCCAGTTTGTGTGCAGGGAGCCCTGCAAGTGGCTGGGTTGGAGGGTGAGGGTGACTTGCTGACATACTCCAGCCTCATCCATCAGGTGTCAAAGCTCAGTGGCAAGTTACAGAAGCAGAAGGCAGCCTTCACATGGCTGCTCTGGCTCACACCTCAAGGACAAGGATGGTTTAGTGCCAAGAGAGGTGGACCCATGTCTGTGATGTCTTCTGGGGCACAGGGGAGGGTTCCCCCTGCATGGCAGTAGCTTCCAAGAGTACACAGCAGGCAGGAACCCCCCGGCTCCCTCCTCCCTGGGTCTGCGATGCACTGGTATCACCTCTCCGCTGCACCTTTGGTTACTGAGCGAACGCAGTAAAATTCCAGAAGGAAAAGGTAAGATTGTAATTCCGTGTTGAGACCTTCAGGGCTTGGACCCCAGGGCTCTGCTGCCTTTGGGCTTTGCAGGACAGGAACAAAATCTGTAGCAAATTTTTGTTGTGTTGGGATCCTTGTGGCCTGGTTGCACCTGGTAGCCATGCCTTTTGCACAGACTCATTACCCCAGTACTGCACCCCGAACCCAGCCGCTGCCTCCCCACCACCTGCCTGCCAGGGGAGGGTTGCTACTCTTCCTCCTCTCCTTGCTCTGTGAAGCTCGAGCTCCCTACCTCTTTCTTCCGCACGTCAGCTACACAACGATGGGAGTGTCAGAGAAGACGGAGCTGACAGAGTCTGGGTCTGACATTTTCCGCTGGGCCTTCGGGGCTCCTTTGGCCTCTGGGTCTGGCGTGCTGCTGGGTTTGAACTTGCCGTTTTGGCCGGGTGCGTTTCCCGAAGCTGCGTGGTGACCGAAGCCGTCCTTGGGGCCAGCAGCCTCAGCGTTGTGGTTGGGCGTGGTGCTGAGCATGGAGGAGTTGATGCTGTCCTCGTGCTGGGCCGCCTGCTTCTCGCTGTTGCGGCACCAGCAGCGGCACGGGGTCAGGTACAGGTAGATGAGCACCAGGATGACGCTGAGAATACAGCCCACCAGCGTGGTGTAGGCTGTGTTCAGCATGTCGTGGGACCCGTGCTGGGTGAAGTTGTGGACTTTCACATCCACGTAGAGGGTCTCGTTGAAGACCTGACTCACCGCATAGCAGGTGTACGTGCCCATATCCTCCACCCGGATGGGGCGGATCTGCAGGCTGCCATTACTCAGCACTGTCATGGTGCTGTTGTCATCCTCTTCTGCAACCGGCTCGTTGTTTGGGGTTAGCCATTCCCTGGTGGTCACCCCCCGTACCTTGGTGTCACAGTTGAGGGTCACAGTGTCCCCCAGGAAGGCCTCTAGCACATGCTCCTTAAACTTACTGCAGTTGAGGAAGTCCTGGTTGTTGAGGCTGAAGATGCTGACACTTTTCTTGGACAGGGGTAAGACACAGGTGAGGTCTGCCTGGAAGTCCACCACTGAGTTCAGCTGGCGCACGTGCCAATGCGTGAAGAGCTCATAGAGCTGGCAGTCGCAGCTGAGGGGGTTGCTGTGAAGGTAGAGGCCATTCTTGATCCAGGCAGGGAGGGCTTTTAGGTCCCCAACTGGCAGGCTCTTAATTTTGTTGGAGGAAATGTCCAGCAGGCTCAGCTCAGGCAGCTTGGCCCTGTCTTTTACCAGCTCCAGGGGGAAGCGGGAGATCTGGTTCTGGCTTAGATAGAGCTTTTGGAGCTTGGCCATTTCATCAAAAGCGCTGCGGTCCATTTGGGAGATCTGGTTGTTGTAAAGCAGCAGGACCTCCAGCTCCCGCAGCTCACTGAAGAGGTTTTCCTCCAGGTGCTTGATGTTGTTGGAAGAGAGGTCAAGGTACTTCAGGTGAAGGACATGGGAGAAGGCCTCGATGGAGATGAAATTGAGACTGTTGTGGCTGAGCAGCAAAGAGTGGAGGTGGGAGAGGCGGTGGAGGGTCCAGTCCGCATGCAAGCGGCTGAGGTTGTTGTGGCTGAGGTCTAGGAGGGCCGTGAACTGGGGGAGGTTAGTGGGGATGACCGTCATGGCGATCTTGGAGCAGCTGATGATGTTGCTGGCGCACACGCATTTTGACGGGCAGTTCAGTACGGACCCACCATCCCGGGCGACGCCAAAACCCAGCAGCAGCAGGACCAGGAGCCAAGAGCTCCCGCAGCGCAGCTCCAGGTGTTGACGAAGCGCTAGGACATAGCGAAACCACATTGTAGAGCTCAGGAGGGGAAGGTCACGTCCCAGTCATAGAGAGCCGCGCTGCTGGGAAACATTTGTGCTGCGGAAGGAGCTCTGGCTGGCAGACGGCTGGTGTCCGCGGTGCTGTGAATCCGTGGCTGCTAGGAGATGGTGCAGTGAGCAGGCAAGGCTTGGCATGCTGCCTGATGTATTAATCACTGGAGTCATGCTTGCATCCACCTGCTATTTGCCATCCGTTTCCCTGCTACGGCTCACACGGCTTGCAATAGGAATCAAAGCTCCGGGGGATGAGTCGTCCCAGGCAGGCCATGCCCGGCAGGGCTTTTCAAGTGCCGCTTTGCAGAGTCCGGGTCCCTTGGCTCCCACCCCCGCCACGGCTCAGCTTCTTTGCTGCCGGGACTTGCAGGTTGTTTCTCTGTGTTGCATTGCACCAAGAACCACACAGAGCAGGCAGCTCTCACTCACCGGACGGGGCAGATGGGGACGGCGAGCAAGTTCCACCTGGCGCCGTACTCTCAGCCCATCCTTGCCTCTCGGCGCATCCTGCAGGCACTCCGGCCTGCCGATCCCTTGGCTGACAGAGCCACGCGAGGGAGGCTTACCATGCCTCTTTCCAAGGGCAGCCGCCGGGCGGGATAGCAGGAAGAGGAGGGGGTAGCAAAGCCTGGGCACCCAATGTCGACAGTGCTTGCCCCCTTCCCCAGGGTCCTGTGTTTGCTGGGGCCCCGCAGCGCCCAGCCTCGCTCCCCTGGTACCTTCACGCGTCCTCACCACCTGGGCTGAGCCCCCAAGAAGCTGCTGGGTGCCAGGGTCCTTCCTCTGCGCCGCTCAAGGGGCTCCGTGATCTTGCCTTGTCCGTCTCAGCTGGGGGGCAGGCCAGGGAGCTGTGGGCAGGGCCTGGCAGGGAGGAATCCTGCCCCCCAGCTGTATGGGCGGCGAGCAGGGAGCCTGGCACAGCGGAGCCCAGCACCCCTGCAGCATCTACCGCAGTGAGAGGGGCTCCCCGATTCTCCGGCGGGAGGGCAGCGAGGTGAGGCTGTGGTTGCAGGCAGCAGGCGGGGGAAGCCCAGGGGTGGCGCGATGCTCTCCCTGCCTGCTTCGGGGGCTGGCGGGGAGGGGGGCAGGCAGCGCTGCAGTGCCAGCGCCAGCTCTTCTGAATGGGAATCGGCTCCGGCTCTGTTATGATTATGATTGTGATGCTCGCTGGGGAGGCGGGGAAAGCACCCAGCCCTAGCATCCCCCAGCCTAGCACAGCCTGCTATTGGCTGCATCCTGACCCCATCAGCCCAATGAATGGTGCCCGGCTTTAACCTGTCCTGTGCTGGTGTCCAAAAAAACATCCTCAGCATCCTTAGAAGCAGAGGGGGGGAGGGGGGGGAAACCCAGCTCAGGTGCTGCAGGGCCACTGGGGAGAGCAGGTTTGGGTGCGATCCTGCCAGCCCCAAGCCCCTGTGAGAGCTGATCAGGTTCAGGCCCAGGCACATCTGTCAGCAGGAAAAGCATCTGGATGGGAAGGGGAAGCTCAGCCCTGCCCACCTGGCTGCGGTGATGCCCACCGGGAAGAGCCAGTGTTGCGCCAAGGGGACGTGTTTGCAGATCCAGGCTCTGCTGCTTGAGCCAGATCTGCTGCTGCTTCTTCTGGTGCACTAGCAAGCTGGCAGCACAGCCAGGAGGGACCGACGAGAGCCAGCACAGGAATACCTGGAGATCAGAGCGACTGGCGTGAAGGCACGGGCTTGGGGGAAGGGAGGTATGCGCAGGGAAGGGGTGGTTGGGGGCCCCATCCCCAAGGGGTGGAAAACCAGCTAGCGGAGAATCTGCCCAGGAAAATGGAAACCCTATTCCTCCTTGATGGAGATGCTGTGAGCACAACATCTCTGTTTCCATCGAAGGGTGCAGGTTTCAGGTGAAGCTGAACCGTTCCCCCATGTTAAAACCCAACCATTCCTGTTTAAAATCAGCATTCTTCTGTTTTAAACCTGAATGCTGTTGGTTTTTGGGGACAAAAATGAGAAACTTGAAAGAAAAAAATACCTGTGTTTTTCACAGACTGTTGAGTTTTCTCAAACTTTTTTTTCTCTCTCCCCATGAGAAAAATCCTCCTTTCCCAAGTAGCTAAAGCTAAAGGGTGGGGCTAGGTCACTAATACCTGGGCTCTAACCATCTCATTACCCTAAGCTAGGGTGAAATGTGGGCATTAGAGGATTCATTCCCACTCTAGCACACTTGGACAGCAAGGCCTCCCTCCCAGGGATTACAGAGATCTTTCCAAATCAAGTGCCCCCTGAAGTGCCTGCACACCCACAAAAGATATAGTCCTCTAAAAATGTTTTCACCAATTCTTTGAAGCATCAGGTGAGTGAAGCTGCTCTGTGAATGGAAGAAAAGCAGGTGGGTCTCTGGTCTGTCCCTTTATAGTGGGAAAGTGGCATAAAAAAAGCATCTGAATGTTTGATACTTGCTGGTCACAGCTTTTAAAACGTACTGGGGCTTGCCCCTGGGTTCTCTCGGGTATCTTTGTGGCGGTCTCCTGCTCCTGGGGGATACCGCTAACCTTTTTGCTTTTGCATTGTATGCACTTTGCTATTTCTCAAACAAACTGGAGGACAGACAGCTATGAAATATTAATTTTTCCTCCCCACCACTCAAAAGTCAGCCCTGGAAACTGCTGGTTTTTGTTTCATCTTAGCTGTGGTTTTCAAAGTTACTTTTAACTGAGACAGCAAGGAAATTGCTAACAATCATAAATTATTAGTGCCTTTCAATTTACATGTCACTTATGGGACTGGTTCTTCCCCCCACTGCAGTTTCTCAAACACAGCATTCATCCTCTCTACTCAGCAGAAATGGCTCAGGAAGGGGCATGACAATAATGGGCTGGAATGAGTCGATGGAAATAAGCCAGGCCAAAAATATTGCAGTGGCTGTGGTGTAAATCCTAAGTAATGCTACTGATTTCAGTGAGCAGCAGAGAGCAGAAATTGGCCCACTTGATCTAAATGGATCGAGAGCAGAACAATATGAAGAGCTGCACAAGGTGCCGGGATGATCAAACCAGTTTGGAGAACACAAGAACTGATCCAAATGCAGCCTGAGCCAAACCCGTCTTTGAAATGCTGAAAAATATTGCTGGCTTTGTTCTAGTCTTCTTGGGTGCATAGAGATTTGCATGTGAAACTGGGCTGCTCATATGGTCCAGCATGGGGGTAGACAGCCCCCGGCATGGGTGCCAGAACATGGCACGTGAAGGTATTTTGTTTGGCACGTGCATCTTGGGGCAGATGACAGGGAAGGAGCTGGGGCTGCACTGCCAAAACAAGAATCGGGTCCCTCACAGCTGCCCCGCATACCTTACAAGTCCAGGTTGCGGGTGTTTATGGCACTCTGCCCAAAGACATTGCCAACCCAGGGTCCAGTACCTCGTCTCCTGCAGGACTGAGTTGGGTCAGTGTTTGGTCTAGTTCAGTATCCCATGTTCTGCTGGACTGGATATAATCCGGGTCAAAAAATAACAGGTTTAAATTGCAAAAAAGAAAAAAAGGGGGAAAAAAGGAAACGTAGGTTAGAGGACAGACTTTCAAATGATGCAGGTGGGTAAGCAGTGGAACAGATTCCCCAGAGCTGTGGAACATCTGTCATTGGAAGTTTTTAAGTGTAGGTTAGACAGACTTTTATTTGGGATAAATTAGACAGGGATGATCCTGCTTTAGCAGGGGATTAGATCAACGATACATTCACCCCTCTCTGCACTTCCTAGATGTGGCCAGAAGCAGGAGGACTGAGATACCGCCCAGTACAAGGACAACCCTTTGGAAACATTAGTTCTTATTCATTGACGTACAGCACTGAGGTGTGCAACAGATGTTTAAGAGGTGCTATAAGATTATATAGCGATTTGCGCTTGTGCACGTGTGAAAGAGAAGCGGATCGTAGAGAGTGGCTCAAATTTCTGTTCTCGGGCCAGGAGTCTTTTGAGCCAGATATTTATTACCTTAATAAAGTAAGTGTTCTTGTTCTAATTCTAATTAGTGTTCTTGTTCTAATTAGGATTGATTATTTGTATTCCAGTGCTACTTGGATACCCCAGTTGAGATGAGGGCCCCATTTTCTCAGGTTCTGTAAAACCCATAGTAAGAGATAGTCCTTCCCCTGAAGAGCTAATAGTCTTGGTTGAGAAAACAGACAAAGGAATATTTATCTCCATTTTACCAACAGGAAACTGAGGCAGAGGAAAATGAAATAAGACAAAGTCACACAGGACAAAGCCAGGAACTGAGTCCAGAGTCCCAGATATCATCAAAAGATCACACTTGCTTTCTAATAGGATCCGAGTATAAACAAGGCCCTGTTTTAATTAATACCTGAAAATACATCTGCAGGTGCACACAGAAGAAGTGTTGTCTATGTATTAAAAGGGAACTGAATAATTCCTTTGCAAACCAGGCTTTTAGATGTTCACCGAGAAAGTTTCTGCCCTGGGAAATTCATTCAGAGCTGGTAATAAAATGGGTGACTATTGCATGTCTACCTTGCTCTGTAGGACTCATAGGAGACAGCAGGGTGTCTCCACTTCCCACTAGGAAACGGACAAGCCTGTCCAGATCAGATAAAAACCAGCTCAACCTCAAAACCAAACGGTGCATCAACATATGCATTAACGCACTTTAGTTAATGTGCATTAAATCTAGTACCTCTGGGCACTTTTGCATGTGCTTCTCTGAGGGGAGTTGGGGAGGTGGTGCTTTAATTAGAGTGGCTCTGAGAACCGCTATTAAAATAATTAAAGTGTAATTAAAGTGTAATTAAAATGCCACCGTGGCTTGTATAACAGGGTCCCCACACTTAAAAATAATGGCAGGGGGGCTTGAACTAAAGTTTATTTGATGAGTAATTACCATTCTCCAGCAAGCCAAGGGCATAATACATGGCTCCAAACCATCCCTTCACTGTGTCCCATGCCTTGCACAGGGCATCCAAGATCACTTTCAACTCTCCTGACCCTTTGGCGGGACTGCATTTGGCCTCCAACCCAAGCTTGCCCTCAGGTGTCCTCAGACATGCCTTCGCCTCTCTCAATGGGGCCACGTGCACTCTGCCCTACTCTGTACGGCCCTTCAGGCTTCCTCGCTCTCACACATGGTCTTGATTCCTCGCAGACCTTCAGGCCACCCAGTTCAGGCCCTATTCTACAATGGGCATCTGGCCTACTGACTCCAGCCCCTGGCCTTCTCTGGCCTCAGGCATCTCACACTCAGCCTATGGCCCATTCAGGTATCTATTGACATACCTGGACCCCAACTTAACCTACAACCCACTCTATGGGCCTGGATCCTGCCTCAGGCCCCACTCAGTGGACCTGGGCCCTTTGCTTTTCTGTTGGGGTGTGCTCCCCTAGCCTTTCCCCTCCACAGAGTACCCACAAGCCAGTGGGGGGGGTGAGACTTTACGGTGCCCCATACTCACTGTTTGCTAGGGAGACACAGGTATAGCATTTCCTGGAGAGTGCCCTGCCACAGGCAGCCCCACCACACCATGCTCCCCAGCAGGGTGTAATTTCAGGTCATGTCCCAGGACGAGGAACCTCCTCCATCCCCATAGTTCCTACCTTGACCTCCAGGTGTTCTGGGAGCTACAGGCTGAGCGATGTTGTTCCTCCGGCTCCCTAGATGCAATTGCCAGCTCAGCTCCTAGAACATTTGTACGCATGCTTGCACCACTTTTAAAAGCACCCGGTGCTGCGGTGCATACAGTTGTATAAGCTGCAAAATGTGCATCAGCACTGAGAAAATGGCAGCAGCGTGCTTTTGAATGGCAACACCTCAAAGGTGTTTCAATTTGAACGCGTACCACCACCATTTTCTGTGTGCTGATATGCATTTAGCCACTTATACAACTGCATGCCACACAGCACAGTGTTTGTCAGCTCACGTCTGACCCGCCAGCTCTCTGGTGCATCGCGGGACAAAAAGATATATGTATAAATGCCCCTAGAGTCTGAGCTTTATACCGAGGCTGCCCAGGTCTCCTCCAGTCTGGTGGTCCCCTTTTTGGTCAGGTGACCATCTAATTGGGCCCAACCGCACCTGCCGAGCTACTCCATAGCCTGCTCAAGCCCCTTAAAGTGGCGAGCACCAAAGGTGCCGCGCCACAGCCTCAAGGTGGGCATTCAGAAATGGAGGTACCACGAATCAGCAGTCATTTTGGATGGTCTCGGCTGAGATGTCTGGAAAGGGTTTGGTGCTGGCCCATGCGAGGGATCCTACCATTCCAATACCCTAACTTATTTGCATTTAAATCCTCACCATTAACAGCACTTGGACGAGACTTATCCTTCCCCTAACCACCTTCGGCTTTCCAGCAGGAAGGCATCAGCACACATCTCTTGCAAAAGGATTCCCTCAATGTCAGCCCACGTAAATCTTTGACGTCCCAGGAAGACTTCAGAAACAGAACATCTGATTAAGGAATTAAAGGAGGCAGACGTGTGTGGTGGACGGTAGGAGGTTGTGAACAAGGGACCTGGTGCTGGCTAAACTTGCTAAATGGATAAATGTGAGTGTGTGCTATGCTCTGCTTCCTCTGTGCCTGTGGAGAAATAATACTCTTAAATGAGCACCAGCTGAAAGATAATTGAAGTGGATGCCCTGCTAGGGAACGTGGAGAGCTGAACTGAATTAAAAATAATTGCAAAAACCTGGCCTTTGTGCGTTCCCAGCTCAGTCTTGCAATCCTCCTGGCAATAATGACTGGAAAGGCTTTGGGTATCATGCCAGCGCTTGTGACAAGAGGCAGCTTGCTACCAAGGAAATCGGGAATGCTGTAGGCATGTATCACGCGGCATAGTTAGAGGGAACTAACACGCACTGTTGTGCTAATTCTGAGCCAGGCTCCACCCTTCTCCCACCTCCTAACCCAAGCCATTTCCCTTGGAGTAAGCCACAGCCTTGCCAGGATGGAACCGAAGCGCCGCGGTCCCAGCTCTTTCATAGGATTGTAGAATCGCAGAAAATGAGGATTGGGAGGGACCTCGGGGGATCATCTAGTCCAACCCCCTGCTCAAAGCAGGACCAGCCTCAGCTAGATCATCCCAGCCAGGGCTTTGTCCAGCCAGGTCTTAATAACTTCCAACAGTGGAGACTCTACAACCTCTCTGGGTAACCTGTTCCAGTGCTTTATTGCCCTCCAAGTGAGAAAATTCTTTCTAATATCTAACCTAATCTTCCCTTGCTGCAACATGAGCCTGTTGCACCTTGTTCTCTCATCTGCCACCACTGAGAACAGTCCAGCTCCGTTATCTTTCAACCCCCCAGCAGGTAGTTGAAGCTTGCTACTAAATCCCCCTCAGTCTTCTCTTCTCCAGACTAAATAAGCCCAGTTCCCGCAGCCTCTCCTCCGAAGTCATGTGCCCCAGCCTCCTACCATTTTTGTTGCCCTCCATTGGAGTCTCCTTTCTTTGTGGGGGGGTCCAAAACTGGACACAGTGCTGCAACAAAGCACAGGCAGTCCCTCCATTGCCTCCATGGGGTCAGTCCAGATTTACATCAGGGAAACAGGAGGAGAAGAAAACCCGGTGGAAGTGCAGGGATCCTGTATCATGATGGGTAGCATGAGTGGGAACTGTGAAGTTATGCCAGGCTGGTCTGGTGGTTAGGGAGTTTGACAGGGGCCGAGGCGATCTGGTTTCTCCCAGCCCTCCCCCAGGAAAGCCACTTCATCTCTTTGGGCTTTAGATCCTCATCTATAACCTGAAATAACAACCCTGTTGTGGGGGGTTAAGTGTGGGGAGCTCAGATCCTGTGACAAGAGCCCTGTAAATACCTAGTCCAGCCAGGAATTACTTCTGAGTCACATCAAAGTGAATGGGAGAAAAATCAGCCTAATATGGCTCCTCCTGGCTTATGCAGGGCTGAGAGGCAGCCTATTCATCCAAGTGTGGTTTCCTTTGCTATTTCTCCATCCCATCCACCCGCACATATCGAGCCCTTCATGGTACAGCATCCCTGCAACACCGAGCTCACAACTGGGTGTTGTATGTGATGGAAGAGAGAGAGGAAGCGAGCCTGGCGGAGCTGGAGGTGGAAGGACACGGTGACATTAGTGGTGCTGCCCGTTTATTGCTGTCTAAGTGTAGAGGGATCCGTGGGCAGATCCAGGGCTGGTTCAATCAACAGAACATCACTGCAGCAGCTGGAGATCTGGCTCCTAAACCGTTTATAGAGATGCACGCAGTACCGCATCTCTCACCTGCCCCTTGCGCTCCCTCCCCAACAAACTGTCCTTCTGGCAATCGCTACTGGAGGAGTACAGCCCTTGTTTTTCCAATAATCAGCTTGGCCTTCTGTCCGTCGTCTGTCTTTTCCTCTCCCAGTCTGTCTATACTCGTGTCCCCTACTCCAGGGGTCAGCAGCCCGCGGCGCACAGGCCAGATCTGGCCCACAGAGTGATAGGACCCAGTCTGCAGTGGCACAGGGGATCAGTGGCATGGGATGTCCCCTCCTCCACCCTGAACCGTGCTGCTGGTCCCCTCCGCGATACCACCTCTCTGCCCCCAGCTTCCCTTTACAGCAGACGCTGCTTACCCTCACCAAACTCAGCCCTCCCCACGGCCACTGCGGGCGGGAGCGGGCAGAGGCAGGGGGCACGGGCACGCTGCGAAGGGAGGCTGCGGAGGCAGTGGGAGGGAGCAGCAGCCCGTGGCAGGTTGCTTGCTGATCCCCGCCCTGGATGAAAAGCAGATCTGATAAACTGTTCAGTCCATTGCTTCTGTCCTTGTGCTGCCTTCCCCTAGCTACCACATCAGTGACAAACCCCAGCAGGCAGCCCAGCGTGGGCTAATTGCCTCAGCAGCCACACCTGCCTGGAGTCTCTGGCTCAGTGGTTCTCAATCTTTTTTGTACCAGGACCTATTTGTAAACATCAGTGGCCAGTCCTGACCCAGTGCCCATCACTCCCGACCCGCTGCCTCCCATCCTCAGGCCCCAGGCCCCCAGTGCAGGGCAGGGGGTGGGAGTGTGGGGCAGAGGGAGGGAAGCATCTGCTCCTGCAAGGGAAAAGCCACAGCTTTCCATGCTTTTCTCCTTTAAAGGAGAATCCATTTGTAAAGTTTGTTGATCCATTTTTTAAATTTGTTTGCGACCCTTTTACCTATTCTTGCCACCCACTTTTGGGCTACGACCCACAGGCTGAGAAATGCTGCTCTAGCTGACAAGCTCGAGCGCCACCTCCTCATTTAGTCCCAGCTGTGGCAGCAGACTCTAGCCTAGGCCAGCAGACAGTTTGGACCCTGGTTTGCTGACTTTCCTGGTTGCTCACCCTGCTTGGCCCTGCTCCTAGACTCTAGTTTGCAGATTGCTCCTTGGACCTGGTAACTTGGCATCTGATTCCTGCACTTTGATCTTGGCCTGCGTTTGGGCTTTGCCTCTGGATTTTCCTCTTGTTGGCTCCCAAGCCCTGACTCAGCTTCTGGCCCCCGCCTTCCCTCAGTGGCCTAACCATTAGGCAGGACTGCCTTCAAGTTGGTGTCTTCTTGGCAGCTGGTAAGTTCTGGACATTGGAACCACACATGGGAATAAGCATACTTGATAAGGGCAGGCCTTGCTGAAGGAGGGCTATCTGGGGAATATGCTGCAGGTAGTCTGTGAGGACCCCCAGGGCATGGCATGACCTTGGCATGGGCATAGGAAGGAAAGTCCTGGGAGATGGGGCTTCTGAGGTACGGAGGACAGAGATAGACACACCGCATACCCATGGAATACACGTGCAGTGTCAACACACAGGAGAAATCATATAGGCACCCGCAGTATGAACGTGTGCTACAAATATACACACCCACAGCACACTTATGTACATGTACCTACAACAGAGCCACCCATACACCACATATATGTACCCACAACATACTTGGACATGCTTTCATTCACCATAGCACACTGAAGCACCAACCTACATATCTCATATATGCCAACACATGATATTCACAATCATCTGTCGTATATACATACAGACTATATTTTGACGGCATCCATTGAATAAGATGCCCACAGTATGTATGTATTCATCATATATGCAGGCTTACATACATACAAGTCTACATGCTTTGATAAGTGCAAATACCTACATAACAACAGGATATCTTCATAGCACATCTGCGCACACCAGCATACACCATACAGAGCTATCTTTATCTCTGCCTAACAACCTGCTTGTCTCTGTGTGTGTCCCATGCTCCCCACAGTGGTCTCTGAACAACTAAAATAAGCTAGTAAAGAAGATGTCACTGCATCTCATGGGGCTGAGACTCCTTTTCCCACCCCCTCAGCTGCTGGGGAAGAACTGAATCATGGGCACTCATCAGCCTACCCCTTTCTGAACCCACCTGCCCAAGGGGTCGGTTGTTTGTCTTTCCCTTGGCCTTGCACCCTTGTGCTTTGGTGAATGTCAAGGACTTCCCTCCAGCTTTGACCAATGCTTGGCTATGCCAAGTCTAGCAAACTGGAAGTATGGGATATAGAGTGGCTGAATCCTTCCTGTTTCCATCCCAAGGATGGGCTGACCCAGCCCTGCAAAGTGACCGAGCTATTCAGCAAACCAAACTGCTGTAGCCGGAAATGACAGTACAGCATGCGTGTGCACACAGCGAATACAGAGCTGTTTGGATCCAGGTGCCAGGAGTCTGAGACCAAGCAGCGATCTCATGAGTATGAAGAGCGCAGCCAGAGGGCTTTAACCTTCACTCGGCAAGCCGTGTCCTTCCCCTTCCCCCACCTGCCAACACGCTGCTTATTCCCGTCCTGACCTATCCTTACCACCCAGTCCTCTCTCTGCCTCTCTTACGTAAGTCACTTGTATCCTTGGCTCCAAGACATATTTTTAGATGCAAACATTTGTGCATTTTTTTTGGTCCAAAATTAGAGGGAAGAGAATTGAAGACAAATAAGCAGCGATAAAAATATGGGTAAAAACGTTTGACAGGAGAAGGGAGGGAAGGATGCAGGCCTGAAATGCAAAGGCTATACAACCCCGCTACCATTTTCCCATCTCCAAAAAAGTCCCTTGCTCCCAGCTATCCTTCGTATGCCGTTCAAGGGAACTCTTACCATTTGAGGTCTAGGGGATGGTACCGCAAAGAGATGCCACCGCAACGCCAATGTGCTAGGTGCTGCACAAATGCATAGGAAGGTACAATTTGAGCTCTAAGAAGTTACAGTCCGAATAGGCATGATTATTATGTTTATGTGACAGATGGGGAAACTGAGGCCCAGAGAAATCAAGCAACTTGCCGAAGGCCACGCAGGGACTCTATGACAGAGTTGGGAATTGAACTCACATGTACTAGGGCTCAGTTTGGTGACTTTACTGGGATGCCAAGCTTCTACCTCTCCCTTTGGCTAGAGAGAATAAAATAACAGCTGGAGGGAAATGTCCAAAAAGTCCAATATATTTATTCCACTCATTCTGTATGCGTGCACCTTGGAGGAGCTGGAGAGTTTCAAGCTGGCTCTCAGCAGATGGAAACGACTTGGTACTACAAGGACCATTGGGCCTTAAGGATCTCACTATTATCAGCATCAGTGAAGCAGAAGAGACATTTTTAAGGCAAAGATCCTCTGTTAACCCCTGTTCCTCAGGCTGCTGGGTTTCAGTATCACATCATGGGGGTTCGGTCCCCAGCCATCACTGGTGCTGTCAGCTTCTTGGCTGGCATTGCCTCTTGAGGTGCTGTGGGCGTAGCAACTGCAATAGCTGTTCAGTCCCAACTGGTTCCTAAACTAGTGCTTGTTTCTCAAGCCAAGCTGCCCCGTGAAGGGCAGCCATGTGGTACAGCAGATGGGGCGTGGGGCTAGACTGCAGGAGAGCAGGGGTCTGCTCCTAGCTCCATCACTGGCTGGAGCTGTGACCTTGGGCAAATGCTGTCTGCTAGTGCTGGGATGGGGCTAGCAAGCTCACTGGGAGCTCCATGGAGAGGCGAGACCAGCGTTAGATGGTAGCATTTATGTTCATTTTGGGGCATTTCCCTGCAAGCTGAAAGCCCAGAGCCAGGCTGACCGCAGCGCTCTCCTGGCCAGGTGTGCTGTGTGCGTGTCCCCACCCCTAACCTCCCTGCTTTTCTCCCCTTGCACAGGCTCCCCTGCCACTCCTCTCCTCCCTGCCCTGCCTCCCTGTTCATCCTTTCCTTCCTGGACTTCTCTGTCCCCTCTTTCCTCTCCCCAGTTCTTCGGTATCTCCGTTTCCCTCTTCTTCCTCCGTCACTTTTCCTTCCTCTCCTTTTCTCCATCTCTTTCTACCTTGTCTCTTCCTCCCTGGCTGACTCTGCATCCACCACTTCCTTCTCATGCCCCCTTTCTCCTCCCTCCTCTCTCCCCCATTGATCCTTGTACAATTGCCTTCCTCCCTAACCTCTTTCTCTCCTGTCTCCTGCCCTCATCCATCTCTCTCCCGCCCTCATCCATCTCTCCCCCCCCACTTCTATCCCAAGGTCACCACTCTCCGCAGCCTGATAAATGTCATTTTCTTCTAAAGCAGGTCCTGTACGCGGCATTTGCCTCCAGTGAAGCGGAACAGAACGAGATGAGAAAACCATTCATCTGTGCTGCCTAAACCCATCCCCTTTGGAGGGGCAGTGCAGGGAGTGTCATCATGAAAAGGCGGGTGTGATAATGCAATGTTATCTCGGAGCTGGGCCTGCTCTTGTCATTGGGGTCCCAGGCCCAGCCCTTCTGATCTCCCCCACCCCGTTCTGCGTCTGCCTCGGCCGCTGTTTTACAAGCCGTTTGGATCACAAAGCTTCCAAGCGACGAACGCCCCCTGGGACGGGAGCGCAGGCTGTTGTTCAGTGCATTGTGTTACCAGTGGGCTACTGATTAGTGCCTGGAATAAATAACGGCAAGATAATTATCTCCCTGATCACTGCCTGGCAGGAGCGAGACGATGTGCTGGGGTGTTGCGGTGATGCAGTGTCACAGCCGGTGCCTGAGGGAAGGATGGAGCACCACCTGCGCACGCAAATTATCCAGGCCTCTGAGCATGGAGAATGCCACCCCTGTTGCCTCCACCCCGGGCCTCGTAGAGCTGAGACATCCCAACCGCTCGCCCTCACCTTGGACCTGGCAGAACAGGGACAGTCCCAGCCCCTCGTTTCCACTGCAGCTCTCGCTCCCACGCTGCAGCATGTCAGAGCTAAGGGCCGTGCAGGTTTGGCCTCGCCTAGGTGAGCACGTGCAGGGGGAAGTGAACCCCAGGCCTCTCCTGAACCTCCAGACATTTAAAACTCAGATTTTTCAGCCGAGGTCTGTCTCATATCTTCTTTCTCTAGCTGTGCTGATGCATCTCTACGTGTGACCCATGTCACTCTCCTGCTCTCTGGTAAGGGAACACATACCTAGCACTGGAGAGGGTGGGCAGAGAAGAGATCCCAGCTCAGCAGGCAGGGATAGGCGAATGGATTAAATGGAAGTAGTTAAAGGAGATCAAACTAACAGATTACAAGGGGGAACTATTTAATTTCGCCTTTCCTCCCTGCTTTTCTTTTGCTTTCTGTGCATAGAGGATTTGCTGCCTCTGGACAGGGTCCAGATGGTGCAGGGTTTTCCACAACTCAGCTGTGTTGCAAGGGGAGCCCTGGAAGAAAGCCAGTGTAAGCCCTGGACTTTTGCGGGGAGGCGGCTCAGCCGCAGAAGAGAGGGAAAAGGAGCTGGATTTCCCCATAGAATTGCACCCCCAGACAGCTGAGATCCTGCCATTTCAGCATCTGGGTGCGTGAAACAAGTCTGCACACGTGGTAGGGTTTGAGTGCTTGTGTCTGCCTGTTTGCATGGATGGGCATGGTGTGGGTGTAGAGAGGCAGATGTGTATACGTGCAAGTAGAGGGCTATCTGTGCCCACGTGTTTGGTGGGAGAGTGCATCTGCGCACATGTGCATTGGTCCCATGTGCTTTCCCATCTTTGTGCATGCATGTGGGAGGGAGTTTGTCACCATTAGTCAGGCATAAAAATCCCAGGTGACGGTTAATGGGCCCCGGGACCTGGAAAATCCCGTTGTCCCCATTCTGATTCCACTGCAGCTGCCAGCCGCTCCCACAGCAGTAAGTCCACATCTCTGCCTCGGTGTGGCTGCAGGCATAACCTCTCCTGCCCAGGGACCAGGCCCTCCTAGCACATACTGGTTAGCAATAGGATAAAGTTCCTGAGTACCTTGGGAACTAAAAATATCATCTCTCCCCCCAGTATGGCTCTGAAGAAAACTGGGGACAATAGAGGTCAAAATAGTGGTGACCTTTCCCCAGGACCTTCTGCTGCCCAGCCACCTTGGCCTGAGAGAGCCTGTCCCTGGCACAGTGGGGAGTAACCTTCCTTGGCACACAGAAGCATTGAACTGGAAAGAGGCGAAACCAAAGACATGCGCTGACATGTTGCCTGTGCTGGGCAAGTTTAGTTCCCTTGAGATTGGGTGGATCAAATTCAGATGGGAAGTGATGGGTGGAGAGTTGGGGGGCAGCACTGTAGGGGCCACATGCAGTCGGGAGGCTGTCTGGAAGGGGAAACGACTCTATAAACTCACATCTGACTTTGGTCCTTTAAGCTGCATCCTCAGCTCTATTGAGATGCATGTGGCGACGCTGATTTACTCCTGCCCTGAGTGTCTGATATTCATATCTGGTGGCACTGATGGGGGCTGGCTTCCACCATCAGTGGTAAGCATGTGTATGCTGGAGATGCTTGTTTCCAGCACTGTTTCATCCTTCATTATAGAGCTGAAGGACAAAACCAAACCAGCGGGTCTTGTTCTCTGCGAGGCCCCTATACCTTACTGCCGGGCAGGCTGGTGGAGACCAGACAGAGGCAGCTGGAAATTGCGTGCCTAAAAGAAAAAAGATCTCTGTTCCAGCAGCAGATGTTGCTGTTGAATGTGCCACGTCTCCTCCGGAGATAAGAATGTTTTGCAGCTTTGGCTCTTCGTTCCTTCCTGGCAGGCAGATCACGGCAGCAGGGAGCTGTACACATCTCTCCGCAGTCCACCCAGATGAGAGCTTAGCTTTGTTGTCTCGCCTGTTGACTCTGAGCTCTTGTTTGCTGAGCAACAGAAAGGCTCTGGCTTATGGTACTTGGCAGGTCTGGTGGGCTGCCAACAAGCTCTGCTCCCCGGCCAGAATCATTGTTCTTCTTGTACGGATGGGGAAACGGAGACAGAGAGCTTGGAAGTGACTTACCTAGCAGCAGGCACAGAAGCCAAGTCTCCCGAGTCCCGACCCGGTGCTTTTTCCAGTGCCGAACACTGCCTTATTTTCGCATTTGTGGGCCGGGTGGTGGAGCATGAGACTTTTCTATTCTGATGGTGTGTTGGCCAAGCTAAATTGTCACCTCTGCTCGCTTCCTGAAAGTTGCTGGCAACGGGGGTTAATTTCATGGCATATTCATAATGGTGGTGGTGCCTGTATCTTTAATTCATTAGAAGGCAATGTGGATTCTCACCTCTTTTCTAAAGTGCTTTGAGATCTAAAGTTTCCATATACAAACTAGAGATTGTTACCAGCCTGTGTGCCCACAGCTTTCTCTGCAGAGTGCCGGCCCCTGCAAGGCCATACATGGGCTGGTTATTGATGCTGGAGCTCTAGCAGACCCTGATCAAGACTGCTGAGCACAAGGGGGTGTGGTAATATGGGCTTGTGTGTCAGCAGGGTTCAGCTGGTGCTGGCATACCCGGCTGCTACTCCCTGATCCGTACAGCCAAGTAATTGCTTCCCTCTCAGCATGGCTATATGATGCCCTTTTGCCACAACACCACCTGGCTGCAGGAACTGAGTCATTAAAGATGTACAGAGAGAGAGAGAGAGGCTGGTAAATGGATCATGGACAGATGGATATGTCCCTTGCGCTCTTCTTTTGGAGAATAATACCCCTTTAAGGCACAGGGCACATTGGCATGTCTGAGCCCTGCAGACCCAGCTCTGCAAAGGCCTCAAAGGGCTTCTTGAACAGCATCACTCCAACCGGACTGGAGAGACGAAGTGCTTTTTTCAAGGTCCAGCAGTGCCAGACCCCAGAAGAAATCCTGACTTCCTGCTCGACTCTTGAGGGGGCACTTCCCTCTCAGACCTGCGAATACAACCCAAGTGGTCTGATTTCCTAGTAAGTGCTCTAATCACTGCCTCCCTTGACACCAGGTCTAAGTACCCCCAGATGATCTTGCAAATGCTCTTCCTTCTCCTATCTTGGGAGGTACACATCCTACCTGGAACAGGCTGCCTCTGCAAACACAGCCCCTGGGCTGCCTCCTGACACGCAGTCTTAAATGCTGGCCCTGTATAAGTGGCCCTTTTCCACTTTCATCACCCAGAGGTAATAGATACTATCAAACACCAGGCCTTCCTGCTTGATCTTTTTCTCCCTTCCAAGCTGAAGTCACCGGCCCAGCTCGCAGGCAAGATGCCTGCCCCACTCTTCCATTCTTAAAGGCCAGAAAGGGTGTAGGAGGGACCAGGAGTGCATAGGAAAAAGGTGCATCAGCTGATCAGTGCAGATGGAGCCAGGAGTGATATACACATAGAGACAGGATCAGGCCCCTTTCTCCACTAGGATCCAGAGCCTGACCCTGGGACAATATGAATGAGCCTCCAAAGCAGGGTCACAGCTCAGGCTAATTTGTTTTAAGCTGAAACTGCTCTACAAGGTGACTGTTCAGAGTAAAGCCAGGATCAGATGACTTCAGAGTGAGCTTCACCCTTTTCTAGCAAAGACGGGAGCATGGTGTCTCCTCTCTAGTAAAGGGCAGTGTGGAGAGCCCTTGGAGGTGCATTAATAATAATTAGACTCAGATGGGCTAGCTAGGGATGGACCCAAATGGCAGGTTTGCATCAGAATCCATACTAGCGCAGCATCCAAGCTCAGGTCCAGTGTTTGATTCAGCTTTCACTAATCAGTTTGAATGACAGCTCCCTGCCTGTCTCTGTAGCATCTTTTATCTAAAGATCTCAGGGTGCTTTACAGTCCCTGCACATGCAAAATACCGTCAGGTGTCCTGGTCCCCATCTATCTATGGCCTGGGGAAGTTAAAGTGACCTGGCCAAGGTCACACAGTGAGACTGCCTCTGGGAACCAGAAGTCCCACCTCTCTGGCTCTAGCCACCAGCCTGCATCTCCCCTCTATGATCCCAGAGTCTAAAATAAAAGCCTGCAGTAATGCCAGGAGATGAGCATAGTGCCAGAGGTCTGACCACTGGAAAACTGAATGCACTGCTAATGCTGAACTGTGCAATATTTGCCATCGCTTTCCTTTCTCCCCGTTAGACTCAGCACTGGTTCAAGTTGCATCCACATTTGTGCACACATATGTGGCCAGACTACATACCCAAATGCACACACACACACACAACTAACGCCCACAGACACTGCAGTACACACACATGAATAAGTTTACATAAACAAATACATATACACATGCATGTGTATTCATGCATGTTGACGCACAAGTGTGTACACACATCTGTAGTCACATGCACACATTCACACGCACACACACAAATGCACACAGACACAGACATGCCTGAACACAGACACCCAAATCCATCCACATATCTATGTATGCATGCACATACTGCTTTGGAGGCTGACAAAGGAGCTTGGCGGATCCACGCTCACAATGCGATCAGGAGTGTGAGCCTGCCAGATGTCACCCAGCTGTGCCATAATGAGCTCAGGGGATGATCAGTGCTGGTTACAAGGTTTTAATTGAATAAAGTATCTAGCCTGGGCAAGTGTAGCTCCTGTTAGATTAAAAAGGATTGCAGCTCTGCTCCTCTTGCGTCCCCCAGCCACTACCATCCGCCACGCACAGCCATTTGGCTCTCAGCAGTGAAGGTCAGGAGTGACTCTTGCTGTGCCCTTCCATGCAGTGAGGCCTCGGGGGACACAGCCCTGGATGGGAAATGGAGCAAGGTCCTGAAGCCCCACCACTGATCCCCCCTGCATAGTCCAATGGGGCCCAGGCACTGTCACAAAGCGAGGATGTTTGCAGCTCAGCCAGAGCAGTGACTGATGGATGGACAGGTAGCGAGATGCATGTGGGAGATGGGTAGGCACCTCCCCATCCATCTGTCTGCCTTTCTCCGCGATTCCCACATAACTACCTATGCCATGCAGGCCTTTCAGTCTGTCTCCTCAAAGGCATTTCACACCTGCAGAAGCTGTGCTGTGTCGCAGTCTGGATGCTGTCTCTGTCCCCCACTGAGCTGTGCTGTTCCTTCCTCCCGCCCCTACATCCCCAGCTGAGATGGGAAGCTGGGGGCAGGTCTGAAGGCCCCGCTGCCCGTGCCCCAGCCCTTGCATGCTGTGCCAGTCACAGCTGCTGGGAAACCCAGGCCGTGTGCATGTGTGCGCGCGCACGCCCGTGTGTGCGGGGGGAGTGCAATCCTTGCCATGGTGGGGAAGCACTGGCAGAGCTGTGAGGAAAGCTGTCAAGAGAGTAGAAAAGGAACCGGGGGGGAATGGGGGGAGGCAGGGGGCAGAGCCAAGAAACAGAGCATCCTGCTTGGCTGGGGCGAGCCGCAAGGGCCTGAGGCGGCTGCTTTTCCAGTTAGTAATTACACCTGTCAGATGGTGCAGACTGCACTCCCCGAAATAATGAGAGCAGCGCTTTGGGGAAGACCAGCTATTCACAGCGTGCGGAGACGCAGGGAGGGAGGAGGGTGGCTGGGGGGTGCTGACAGCTTGTGCAGGCTTGTTTTGGAAGGGAAAGCTAATAAAGGAATATAGGTGGGGGAAGGGGAACCTCTTAAAGCTGCAGTCTTTTGCTTCCATCTGCAAAGAGCCTCTTGTATAAGCTGTGCTTGGTACCCGGAAGGCAGCAGCGATGCAGGGCTGTTGTAGTCTGGGAAGGGGTGTGCGCAGGGGGAGCAGGGCAGCTTTTGGTGCTGTCGTGCCCCTACTACTGTTGGGGTGCATGTGGATTTGCCTGTTTTAAGTGGCATTATGTTGTCCGAGTGACTCTGACCTTGATGTGGATGGAGTGGACGTTGTGGCAGCAAGAAGGGCTGCACTCAGGCCTGGAGAGGGGACTGTCATTTTCTCATTGCAGAGAGCTGCAGGGCGAGCTTCATTTTACCTGCTCCCTTTCTCCTCCAGGCACATGCACACACATACACACATGGGATTAAAAAAAATAAAATCTGTGACTTGACTCTGGCACAATACCCTCACCATTAACACCAGTTGGGTTCGGCCAGGGGAGGGTCCTGGTGTTGTTGACTCTCTGGCTTTAAGCACAGGAAACAAAACCCTTGTCTCTTTGGAGACTTACCTGCAGTAAGTCCTTACCTTGATCACAAAGGTGGCTTTCCCAGGGCCGGGCCTGTCCCATGCATTCCAGCCAGGCTGACCCCTGTGACGTTCCCCAAATGCAGGAAACTTGACTGCATAATGTTGTAGCAATGGGGGTCTGTTTTCCTGATTTCCCCCATCTAAACCCCAGGGTCTTTGGGCCCTGGGCATGCACATAAGATGCCTGTCACAGAACTGGAGAGTATCCAAAGCCCCAAACTGATGGGTCTGGGAAGAAGGATGCTTGCTCAGCAGGAGAGCCGCCGCACAGACTTGAACAATTGAGCTCTGCTCTTGGGATTTGCCCAAGTGAATTCAGAATGGATTTGGCCCTGGAAACAAAATATATATAAAAAAATAAAATAAATCCCAAGCTAACCACCTTTGTCTCACTGGATATCAGTGCATTCAGAGGGGATCTTGAGGCATTTCCTTGGTTGTACATGACCTAGTCATCTCAGGTGACCTGAAAAGGCCTCTGAAGAGCTGGCTCCTGCAAAAACAGCTAGGATAAAAAGCCAGAGGCTTCCTATTGCTGCCATCATGGTGCTCCCCATTCATCCCTGGGCAGGGGGAGCACAGAGGACAAAGGGGAGGGAGGGGGGCAGTGGATGCTGTGGGATGAGTTACAGCTGGTAAAGCTTATCTTTAAACAAAAGCTGTTTGTAAATGGAGATTCAGTGTTCAGGAGTATTCATAAACAGTAGGGCTGACCTGCAGACAGACAGCAAAGGGAGCCAGGGAGTGGAAGGGAAGCCTTGGTGTTATTTATAGAGCACCTACCATATGCCAGGCATTGGGTTGACACAGGATATGTCAGACCCCCCACCCCAGAGAGCTTGCAGTCTCAGTATCAGCAAATAAGTATCCTGCATCCAATTATATGTGTAGCTAGAACCTCAGCTGTTGTAAATCAACTTAATGTCACTGACTTCACCCGAGTCTGCACTAACTGAGACTCTGCCCTTTGGAGTTTTATAGACAGGGCGGGTAGTGACTCCTATAGCTACGGTGGCCATAAGACAGCTTTCAATTGCTTGTAATTTGACAGGCAGTGGCCATTTAGGCTGAAACAAGATACAGTTCGCTCTCTAATTATGCAATCCCAGGCTAATTTTTTTCCCCCCGCTGTTGCATGCGCTGAACGCTGCTTTGCAACAGTTTGCTTTCTTTTTGTTGTTCAGTGCCTGGCTGCGGGTCTTATGAACTGCACAGGATTTCAAACCTGCTCTGAATTCATTGAATGGCTGCATCATCACGTACAGGTTCAAGGGGACCGAATTAAACTGGGAAACGCCACCATTCAGGTTTTGAGGGGTCGTTTCCATTCTGGTAATGTATTAGCTGTGTGCATATAGATGTGCAGGCATGACAACTAAAGATGAGAATGGGGTAGCTAGAGGATGGGGTTGAGAGCACTGCCTTGAAATCAGTGCTCACTAACCAGGCCTTGCCCCACCATAGTTACGCTACCGCTAGAATAATTTGAAGGAATGGTTTATTTTAACAATTCTCTCCTTTCCCTTTCAGACCTCTCTGCAGCCCCCACTTGGCTCTCAATGTGGACAGCATCATGCTATTTTAATACCAATAATACATGAAGGTTCCCAGGCACTTTCCAAAAGCAAGTCACTTTTCATCTCTTTTTACAGGTGGGGAAAACTGTGGGGCAGAAAAATGCAGCGACCATAAGCAGGTCACAGGCCAGGATGAGGGACAGAGCCCAGCGTCCCTCGCACTCCCATCTAGAGCCTGCTGCCTTGCCTCCCTCCTCGCTGGCCTTTTTGGCACCTCTTCCATGCAAGGCTGTCCAAGGGCACGTACACCTGATGATGTCACAGTGTACACATGACAAAAATGGCATCACACATTACACGCGCACCAATTTGGAGGGTTTTAGATGAGTTTGCATCATTGCAATCTCAGCTATATCCTGATGTAGTGGAGTTTGCAACAACACATTGCTGCTATTAGTCAGCTCAACCCCCCCCCCCCCACCAGCTGTGGGAGAAGTGGGCAGGCTCTGCAGAAAAAGAAGGATCAGGCCCCTTGCTGCTTCTGCCTTCAGCAGCTGCCTGAGTTGCTGGTGGGCTGAACCGTCCCTGAGCTGCGGGGGGCCCTGGTCCTTCCCTTTGCAGTGGTTGCACCCCCAAGGCCCAATCCAGCTGTTCCCTGAGGGGTAGGGCCACTGTGGTGGGAAGGACTAAGGCCCCCCTGCAGCTCAGAGACCCCTTGGCCCGCCAGTAAAGTCCAGACCTTTCACCTCCCAGCCATGGGCAGGCTCCACCAAAAAAGAAAAAAAGGGAGAGGAACACTTGCTGCAACATGATGGGAAAATAAAACCCCTAAATTGAAACAGTGGGTTTCAATGAAATACCCACCATTTCAATTTAGCAGGTATAGAAGACTAACCCCCATCATGTGTGCAAGTGTCCCAAGTGCTTGGGACCACACACTGCTGAGGCTTCATATGATGCCACAGAGCAGGCATTATTGTCCCCATTTTGCAGATCGAGCAGGCCTTACCTGGATTTACACCATTTTATACCACCCAGGAACTGGCCCCAACTCAGCACTAGGCTAATAAGCAGTGGGTGACTGGGGCATCACTTAGATGGGACACATGAACGATAGCAGCTCGCCCAGCCCCTGACCCTGCTGCTCAGGTCACAGACCTTGGCTTTTGCTCCTTTGCAAACAAGGATACACAAAAAGGCAGTTTCATATTGTGAAGCTAAACCAGGAGTCCTGTCTCCCTTGGCCTGAGTGCGAGATAGCAGTCCCTTCACTGCAGACCTTGCTTCCCAGCATTTGAATCTTAGATGTTCCCCATCAGTCAGCAGCTCCTGGGGTCGAAATCTCACGTTTCCCCCAGCAATGCTGCCCCAAGTGTCATGCAATGTGTTCTCCACAGAGCTCTGGGGAAGGTTATGGCCCAGCCATCACCATGGCTGTACCTATTTATACACACAAAGCCCAGGAAGGCCAACCTGTATTGTCTTTCTGATGTGCAAGGAGAAGGAGTCTGGTAAGAACAGCCTTGAGATAAGCAGCGTGGAGTTGGGAAGTTACAGGCAACACAGAGTAAATCGTGCTGTTGCTGAAGCCGTGGAGTTCAGCCTTTCTGATTTCAATCAAACCCAGGAGAAACTCCAGGGAACCCAGCTCCCTCCCCGTGGTGTCAGTCAGGAGCAGGTCCTTGGGCCCCTGTCTCTTCTCCCTCGCTGTGTCCAAGTCTGGAGGAGCTGCTGTAGGCAATGGAGTATCTTTGGTGCAAGCACCAGGAGAACCAGCCCCAACACTGATGGGGGAGAAGGGGATCAGGCAGGGCAAACACCCAGGCCAGGGTCAACTGGGTCATGTTTTCCACTCCTTTCGTCTCACTGGACTGAGAGTTGGCCAATAAATGCTAGAAGCCCCCAGAGACCAAGGGTGACATCCTGATCCCTTAGAGCCACAACAAACCTCCCACCCACCAGCAGGCTCTACCTCCTCTGCACAGCACAGCACAGCACCGTCAGCAGAGGAAGCTTCCCCCGTACGTCACTGCAGTTGTGTCTCAGGCCTGACTTGGTAGGATGCCCCTAGGCACAGGGGGGAGTCTGTTCTCCATGCCCCATGGGCCCTCCCTAACAGCCACTTGGTGCCAGCAGGGAGTTGCTAACATCCTTCCACTAGGATCCGAACAGAAACCCACCCGCTTCCTCACTAAACAGTTCCAGGCTGCAGCAGCTTTTAATTAATTACTAGGATTAGTCACCAGATCTTCAGCTGGTGTAGGCTGGCTTCCTTGGCACTCTACCCATACGCAGCAGCTGAGGGTCCGACCTTAGCCACCTGGCCCTTCTAGCTCTTCCTTTTGGGAGGAGAGCACGCCTGCAATGCCTGCAGTCGTGCTACTATGATGTTTGCAGCTAGTGTACAGCATGCACTAGTAGTGCCTCCCTGTGGGGAAGTGAGGAGACACAGGTGAGGGCTTCTAAACTAATCTCAACCTTTTTTAGACTCAAGGCCCCCACCCTTCACAGTCTCGAGGCACCCTTTGGAAAAAAAAAACCCCAAACAGTTCTTAGTTGTCATTTGATTTTTGGCTACAGAAACAACCGAGCAATTCAAGAGCACAGCAGATCAGACTGTATTTGACACTTTTGATTCCTATTTTAAATCGCTGGGTTTATCTCGTGAATCAGATTTGCACACCTAACAGTGCTAACATGGCGTAGCGTCTTGTGGTACTTTTGAAAGCACTGTAAGGCACCCTGAGCACCCGGGCTGAGAATCATTGTTCTGAACAGGAAGGCTGAGCTCTGCAAGCCTGCTTCGGAGTTACAAAGTGTTGCCTGGGTGCTTCTGCCCGAATCCTCTTTGCTCCAGGAGGACACCTGCTCATAGATGCATCAGGACAGTAAAGGCACCCAGATCCAGGCTGGCAAACTGGAAGCAAACCATTTTCAAGGAACTGGTTCAACATCCAAAGCTCAGTGGTATGTCCATGTCCTAAGCGACTGGTTATGGGAGATCTCTGCCTTGCAGAGACTGTGGCTTCTGCCTGAAGAGTTCATTTGTAGTGTTGGCGGCATAGGCAGGATGGAGGTCTGATTTTGGGAATGACACTTGCGTTGCCAGAAGATAAATCTCAGGGCATGATGCATTCTGTCCGAGAGCTGGAAGTGGCCCTAGCAGGTGGGCTTGTCAACTGGCTGTGCTCAGGAGGACGACCCCTGGCTCTGGCACACAGCAGGCTGAGGGGAGGCAGTTTGGAAGACAGTGGTTCATTCCTTAGAATAAATAGTTTGGGATAGCTCAGCATCTTCCTTCTTACAGTCTCTGGGCCTCCATGCTCAGGGTGCTTTCTGCAGCCATGTTGCTGGCTCTGCCAGGGGATGGGTGCCTGCAGGACTGTGTTCGATGGCTGTAAGATCTAGCATGCACCATCCCCATTGCAGTGTCAGAAAGATTAAGCTCCAGACCCTTGTGCATGCCTGGGATCCTGCTTCTATTCCTGGGGGTGGGAGGGTATTTAAAAAAAATCCCTGCTGTCTGTAGCAGATGGCAGCCTGTGATTTCTCTGGAGAAGATGAATGGCTGAGACTACAGCTTGGTGCAGGTGGGTGGAAAGAGACAGCTGGTAGGTTCTTCTATATGCTGGAGATTGCTGTGTGTTGACAAGAGAAGTGGGGTGGTGGTGGGGGGGGGGTGGAGCTGATCCTCCCAGCAGGGAGGTGGCTGCAATACAGAAGATGGCCCTAGCAAGGCTGTAGTTGCTTAAGCTGAAATTAGGCTCTTGGGTTCTTATTCTGGGGCTTGTATACTGCTCTGGGAGTATACAACAGACTGCTACTCCTTTGAGATCCCCACTGGGTTGGGGAGGGGACTAGTGGGAGAAGATGGGGTCAGGGTCTTAGGGCCCAGATAGAGGAACATGCACCATCTAAGCAGAGGGGTTTCATGCTGGAAAAGGGCGAGAGTGATGGCAGGACCCGCTGTCGGGGGATGAGTTGGAGATGGCAGTCTGGAACTGACTTTGTGGGTATGAGTAGGTGAATGGGACTGAAGTCCATGGAGGGCCTAGGAGCTTAGATGACCTGGACGTTGGCATTGAGCAGAACCAGCTTCTGCGCCCACTGCTTCCTTCTAGTGCAGCTGCCCAGCCCTGGGCATTGCAGTATGCCTGGCTGCTTTAGTAGCCTTCTTGCTCAGCGCCTTAGGCTATGCTCTGGTGCCTGTCATTGGGGCTGGGCCTGGGGCTGATGTGTGCCTGCTCTATCAGCTATGGCTTTGAAGCTGCCGTTGCGGCTAGGTGGATTTGTGCTGGGGTTTCCAGGAGAGACCCTGGTCCTCCCTGGAAGTCTCAATGCTGAACATGGGGGCTGCTAGCACTTAGGGTCTGCAGCTCTCGGATGAGCAGACAACCATCTGTAGGGGTGACACCTGCTGTCCTTGGCCTCTGGGTCCCACCAAGGTAGAAGAATGACTGGATCAGTCATAGATTCATAGATGCTAGGGTCGGAAGGGACCTCAATGGATCATCGAGTCCAACCCCCTGCATACGTAGGAAAGAGTGCTGGGTTCAGATGACCCCAGCTAGATGTATATCCAACCTCCTCTTGAAGACCCCCAGGGCAGAGGAGAGCACCACCTCCCTTGGGAGCCCGTTCCGGACCTTGGCTGCTCTCACTGTGAAGAAGTCCTAATGGACCTGATCATACAGAGATGGTGCAGGTTTTTTGTAGACCCTTTGTAGCCTAAGACGTCTTCTGTATCATCCCACCTGACAGGCTGCCCCATTACCATGCCCTTCTCTTCCTCTTCTACACCCCCACCCCGCAGCAAGGAACAAGGAGCTTATAATCCACAACCTGAAGCACTGTCCTACAGAAGAATAGTCAGCCCGTGGTCAGACCCATAGCAAGGAGGGGATTTGATAGTCCAAAGGCCAAGCCAGTTCTGTGTGCTGGGGCTGGGAATGTGAGGCTGATGCAGTGTAGATGGGGCCTCAGAGTGAGAGATGACAAGAGAAGCAGACATGGACAGAGACAGGACAGTAAAGTCCTGATCTACCTCTGATTGTCACTGAAATGATGCCAGTGTCCAGGTATCAGAGCTAGTGGGCAGCTTCTCCCACAGCTGTAACAGCACAGCAGCCCCCTTCCGATGGCATTTTAGTGAGCACAGGGTGTTTGAGACAAGTGTCTAGGTTCTTCGCACACTGTGTGGTAGCCCAGTGCTATTATCCCTATCCTACAAATGGGGAACCGTGGCCCAAAGACCAGATGACTTGCCCAAGATAACACAGGGAGCCTATGATGAAGCAGAAACTTGAACCCAGGTGTTATAAGTCCCAGGTTAGTACTGTTAGCAGTGAGCCAGCATCCTGTCTGGCTTATTGCCTCATCCTTTCCCACTTCCATAGCAAGTGATTTCTCCAGTCTGTTTGTGTTTAACTTTTGATGTGCTTTCATCCATGCATACCGCATCTAGGACAATGGGACCAGGATCCCCACTCTGAGACATTCAGGGCCTGCTGTAAAGGGATGTAATCACTACATTCATCCTCTTTTCAACAAGCATGGAAGCCTGGAAGTTTTGAAACTTCTCTAAGTTTGTGGAGACGGAGGCTTAGGATGGAAAGGACTTGGTCTCCAATTGCTCAGCAGGCATTAGCACTGCCTCTAAGCTTCAAGATCCTGGACATGAACATACTTCCTTTGATAAAGCATATGCAGTTCCCTTTGAGAATAGGGAATTCCTGCCCCAGCACAGAGAGGGGGAGGCTGTGTGTCAGTGGAAATGGGGGCTTTGCCTGCAGGAGGTGTTCTCTGCTCTGTCTCAGCTCACCCAAGGGGTGCTGCGCTGCGGGTGGTGCCCTGTTTTGATGAATCCTTGTAGCCAGGATCACAGAGCGAGTTCCTCCAGTACCTCCTCAAAGCACCCAGAAAGGTAGCACTGACTGCAGCGTGTCATGCAATGATGCTAAGACTTAGCAGCAGACTGCACGGCTGTGCTTTTGTGTTTGATCTGAGAGTGTATTGAATTATTGATGCTACAGTTACAGGAAACTGTAAAGCCCATAAATCTGCTTTTCAAAGTCTTGACATCTATAACTGTGGCAGCACAGGAAAAAGCCGGATTCCGACTTGTTTCAGATCCTGATCACTCAGAAGAATTCAGTCTGGCTCATAAAATCCCCTCTGGGATGTGGGGGTGGGGGTGGAAGAGCGAGTGATTTGTGAAGATAAAAGCTCAGGGGTGAGAATTCAGAGTCTGTTCTCAGATCTGCTACTGACTGTGTCCATAGCCTGGGGAAAAGTCGCTTCACTTTATGTGCCCCAGTTTCCCTGTTTGTAAGACAGGGAAATGCAACCTACCACCTCGCAGCAGGGTTGCAAGGCTAGCTCTTTACCTGTGTAATGTTTCTTAAGAAACACTGCAATGAGGTGTATGAATACCACAAGAGCCAGGAATCAATTAAGACAGACACAATCAATCCTGCCCTGTGATACCTGCTGGGGAAAGCCTTCAGCACTGGCCTAAAGCTAGACTACCCCTCCTACCTCTAATGCTACAATACATGTTGGCCCTTACTCAGCCACCTGCTTGGCTCCAGCTCCTCATCTGAGGGGCTGAGACAGCTATAGGGAGGGCCGTTAGCGGGGAGTGGGTCTAACAGCCAGCCCATGGGTCAGTAACTAGCTATGGTAAGCAAAAGAAGCCCAGTAAGGCAGGATTGCATCACAGTGGCTGATCCTGAAGCATGGCTTGTATCCAGAATTCACTACTGTATGTCTGCAGTAGATGTGACACCTGCTTCAGGCTTGGATGGAGGAAGCAAAAAGGGGGAGCCTAGCTCAGATGGTGAGGGTCCAGGAGCCAAGGAGGGCTGTGTCTATGAGGAGCAGCCGCCCCGACTCAAGTGGATGTGTTGGATCCTGGGTGGGGTGGCAATTTTTGCTTTGTTTGGTACCCTGGGAGGGCTGAAATGTCTGTCCGGGTCTTCAGGGAGCAGAAGGGTCTGATTGCCTTCATTTTGATGCTTTGGGACCCAGGAAGGCGTAGAACTGTACGATGAGCTAGCTGGTACGTTACGTTGCCTCAATTTGGAAGGTGTTGGAGGATGAGTGAAAGACCTGGTGGGATGCAGAGGCACTGCTTTGCCAACAGAAAGCATCTGGGGTGGGGTGGTCCATGCCTTGGATACAAGCTGCTCTAATGGTGGGGATGGACATTTGATACCAGTGTCATCACTATCTGATGCAAGCTGGTACGATGTCATTATTAGGTCTGTGCAGTGGTACGACTGCAGCAAAATCATTGCAACTTTAACTCTGTTTCCTCTGGGGTTCAGGTTACAGCTGTCTAGCTCAGCTGTATGGCTACAGGAGTGCGCAGATGGAAAAGTTACTGCGTAACAACTGAAGCGTACGCTCCCAAGAGGCAGCTTCTCTCCCCTTTTAAAGCAGTTTCAAAGTACATTGGTCTGTACCCTAGGAATAAAGTCTCATTTGAGGTCAATCACTAAATGGGAGCTCTCATGACATGACTGATTGCCAGAACTTGGCACCTCCTTAGGAGCCCTGCTGGCTGTTCATTGAGGAACTATGTTGGGAGGCTGGTGCTAAGCTGCCCCTGAGCAGAGGGGCAAGACCCTTTAGCCAGGAACCTCGGGGTCTGAGTCCCAGCAGGGGCAATGGCACATCTCCATCTCCATCTCCAGCCTTGGCCGCAGCCAACTACTAGTGCTTTGGAGGAAGGCAATAAAACAAAACAAAAAACCCCTCTGTCATTTGTAGCAACAGGAGGGGGAAATAAATTACTTGCCAGCCCCACGTGGCAATTGGGAAAGCCCAGAAGCACGGGGAATGCTAAACACTTCCATTCTGCTCTGCAAGTTAGGGACAGCCAATGCAAATCTCTGCTTCGCACCGTCCAAGCGGAGAGGCAGGATTCCTCTTTCTCGGCTTTCTCCGCAGACTTATCCAAGCTCCTTTAGCCTTCATAACTAAGCCAGTCGTGGAGCTCTGCTTTCTTCTCCTGTTGCTAAGCATAGGCCTCTCCAGTATCCACCAGCTGTAGTCTCACTGTCAGTCCAGGTGTGTGGGGGCTCCTGGGCTTCCAATTGTTGCTCTTTACAGAGCACTCCAGGCATAGGTACTCCTAGATTATCCCACGATTACCCATGACTGATGGTAGTGCTGCTACACTGACTGTAAGGGCACTTGGCTCTTTCATGGTGCTTGTACTCAGCAGCACTCCAAAGTGCTTTACAGGCAGGTTTCTCCATCCTTCCTCTGCCTCAGTTCCCCCACCTGTGAAACAGGAAGGTGACTTGCCTAAGGGCTGCACTCCAGTCTCTCAGCCAAGCAGCAAAACTATCAGTTCGTCTCCAGTTAGCACACGTGAAGGCCCTCGACACCGCCTGCCCCGTTGACCAAGTTCCACCGTCAGCTCGTCGGCTAACCGACTACAGTAGCAATACACGGATGATCATCCTAGCCTTGTTGTGCTGGGTATTCCCCACAGCACGAGGCAGGCTCTTCCCCACAGAGCATATGCTCCGACTCTTCCCACCAGATGAAGGATAGGAAAAGAAGCAAAGTGACTTGCCTGAAATCTTGCAGCGGGTTTGCAACAGAGCTGGAAAGTGAACCCAAGATGCCTCAATCCCATGCCAATGTCCTTAGTGGGAGGCTCTGTACTCCCACTCGTTAGCTGTGTTCCAGGAGAGCCTTCCTGCCAGCCGAAGCAGTGTGCACACACTAGACCCAGCTTTGTATAAATCAGAGCCTGCCAGTGCCCAGCTCATTCATCTGCTGGAGAAGAAATCCAAAATGTGTCTGCTCAGCTGTTCAGCCACAGTACCAATGGATGCATTGATTAGGGCAAGTGCTTGAAAGACCATGCCTGGCTTGTGTTGCGATGGATATTAGTGGAGTCTGGCACTGACCCACAGTCTGGGGAGTGGGCAATGGCACGTGTGAGCTGGGTGCATGTTCAGCTAGGGAGACTTGACATGACATGACTGAATAAGAGCCGTGGGGAAGTGTCACTGAACACTGATCCACATGCTTTCGGTGGCACCCACACAGGCTCCAGGGGGATTACTAGGCAAAAATTGGCCTTTTGCTTTTCAAACCCAGCTAAATTCTTCTCTGGTGCGTGGTGGGGTAAGCCTGGACTGAGGACAAACCATCATGGGAGGGATTCTTTCCCACTGGGGTAAGTCCAGGGGGTGCTCCAGATGAGGTGTAAGTGAGAGAAGGATCTGGCCCCCCCAGCCTGTTAGCTGTACCTCCCATGTATAACATGTGCCCGGTGTGGAGAAAAGCCATTCTTGATCTTTGGCATGACATCGCCACCCCACAGTTTCACAAGGGCTTGACAAACTGAAGTCCAGTTGCAGGGCTTGGTTTTGCTGCCTGTGCTGCTTGTCACGGTCAAACCAGATGAGACCATGGGGGTCATCTTCTAAGGAGGGAGGCCGGGAAATGGCAACATAAATTGCATCTCTCCATACAATTGATTGCCCATAGGGTCTGCTTTTGACAATGTGCTCATGGATCCCTCCTTTCTTGACTGCTTTGACCAGCAGTGGATCAGTTAAGTCATCATCCTCAAGCTTCAGAGTTAACAAGTACGTGTGAAATTTTATCTGTCCGTCATCTCTCTTGCAGCTTTTGATTCAAACTGTTTGCAGACATAAGGCTGTGGTGCTTGCTGAAGCTGACCATATGCTTGTCTTGCTTCAGGGTAGGATCCAGCGTGGCGGTTTTGCCTTGTTGGACTTCTTTTGCTTACCACAAGTGGCTATCAATAAAATGATCCACCCTTTAAAGCCAAGGGCAAAACCTGTGGATCTGTATTACTATCCCTGTTTTATCACAGTTCTCATAGAAGTGCTGACGTGGGGTATGTCCACACTCCCTATAACCGCAGGCACAAGAACGAGGGTCACTGAGCCCCCAGGCTGCATGCCATGACCTGGTGAGGTGTAATGGGCCTGATGGGCCTAGGAGAGGGTTGGGAGCTGCTGGGCAAGCCCTTTGTTCACTCCTTTGCTGCTGTCCTTCCCCCCCCATGCAAACAGCCCCATCCTGCCTTTCCTGAATGGGGAGAGGGTGCCCGTGCTGCTCAGGGGTGTCATGGCTTCAAGGACTGCATTGGGAGGGCCGTGGTCCTTCCTGGCTGCTGTAGCTGCTACAAAGCTTGGTGCAAAGCTGTGGCAGTGGATGTCAGTGCAGCTTGTTTTAATTAATGACTGCATGCCTGGTGCCAGCGGGCTCTGCAGGGAAGAGGATGGGAGCTATGGAAACAGGAGAGGGATGGGCACATAGGAGCAGAGAAGGGGGCTACGTGTAGAACCAGGCTGAGGAGGGCTGGGAGCAAGGCAGGGCGAGGCGGCAGAGGCAGAGTGGATGCTAGGGCCAAACAGGCATGGGTCTGGGAACTGGGGACATGTGGAGGTGGACCAGGGCACAGAGAAGTGAGGGTAAGCCCAGCCCAGCCGAGTGGATGGGATGCCGGAGGGCCCGGTTCTGCCTATGCTGCTGCTGGGAGCCATGCAGCACAGTGCCCAGAGAGCTGGGGTTTCTGGACAGCCATCAGAGCACTGGCCCCTACTCTTCAGGCCCAAGCCCATGCCCATTTAGGGGCTCTCCAGGTGGGCAGGCAGAGGGGCAGAGCTGGTTCAGGGGACAAACTGCAGAAGGTGGCTCAGGTGGGGCTACTCATGGGTTGGGGCTGCTGGCTGTCAATGAGGTGGGACCTCTCTATAAGTAAACGCTGGCATCTTCTACCTGGTAGTGCCAGGCCCAGGCGCTTCCAGGTCACACTTCGATCACAGTGGCATCACCTTCAATAGCTGTGGGGGGGGGAATGAGTCCCAAAGTGTAGCTGTCACCTGCCAAGGGTCACGTGCTGGGGCTGGGATCCTGACATGCTGAGTTACAGCACTCCTCCCACTCTAACCACTAGGTCCCATATCCCCCATCAGCTGGATCTGTCTCCCAGCCTTGCTGCTCTAACCCATTAGATTGGCGCCTCCATAAGTGCCGGTCCTTCCCTTGCCCTGAGCAACCCATATGAATGAGTCAGTATGCGGGCGCCGTGGTTCCCTGCTGCCTGTCAGAACTGCCTAAGTCCATGTTCACTAATGCTCCTCTCCCCAGGCTCTGATGGGAGAAGGGAGGCAGCTGGGCTCAGTAGCAGGAATAGTAATGAGCACAGCATCTCTGCAGGGATACAAGAGATGGGCCTGGGAAATCATGGCCCAAAGGTCAAGTGGGCATTTGTGGGCAGTCGCAAAGAGCAGGCCCACTACCTATCACTGGTTGCTGGGGAGCCCAGCTCTTCTGGGAGATCGTGGAGTCTGCGAGGCAGGACTTGCAGCTCTCTTTCTGCTTCAGGGAAAGGCTGACCAGCAAGGGCTTGCCCTGCTGAAGCACCATCCCTGGGGTTAGCTATAATCTGCTTATGGGGCCTCCCTGTATCCCTGCCTGGCTCTGGCAGCTCCTGGGAGGGTCGCTTGTTATGCCCACCCTATCCACCGAAGGGCTGGGATGAGACTTTCAGGTGTCTGCTCTCCTAGTGCTGGAGGGCTCAGGCTCTTTCTCCCACCTAGCTGCTCAGAGCGGGTCCCAGTTCTCAGTACCCACCTATGGGCTAAGCTGTCCCCTGGTGTAGTCCATCCGGTGCTAGCCAACCATGGGAGCCTGCACACTGCTGGCACTCCAGAACGCACATGGGCACAAGAGAAGGAGACAGGGAAGCACAGGGAGAAGGAGGGAGAGATGGTCCCAGGGTCAAGGACTGGGTAATGGAGCTTCCTGGCTGACATTCAGCCAGTTCGTGGTGTGCTTGGCCCAGGGGGTCAGAGCTGCTGGAGCTAAGCCTGTTTGCAGATTGCTGTGCCATCTGCATATAGCCTGTGCACTGAGCAATGCCGGGCAGTGGTTTAGTTAGCTGGAAGGGACTTGAGCTCTGGTACAAATCCTGCCCCAAGCTGCGGCGTGGGGCCTTTGACAACCTGCCCCTGTTCTTTTTGGGAAAACCTACCATATCGTTCCCCAGCAGGACCCACAGTCCAGCTGCAACGCTCGGGCCGGGGCTGGCTCATCTGTGTGGGAGACCTGCCATGCCAGAAGGCTGTGCTCTGCAGGTGCTTTTGCATATCTGTAAATACTGACCTTAGCGGCCTATGCTGCAGCTACAGCCCCTGAGAAGAGGGGTGGTGCGGCCCAGTGAGCAAGCCCCGAACTGGAAGTCAGGAGGTCTGCACTGCTTTTCCAGCTCTATCACAGGCTCAGTAGGAGGCCACGAGCGTGTCACTTTATCTCCCTGCACCAGCTTCCCCAGTGGTAAAGTGTGGGTAAGGATGCTGCCCTCCTCTGTAAAGAGCTGTGGGGTCTTCAGCTCTTACATCACGTCCTCATGATTTGTGAAACTTCCCAGTTTTCTTGCTAATGAGACTGACCAGGAGAAAGGCAGTGGGTGGCTGACGGCAGGAGAGATGGATGGAAAAGAGTGATAGAGAGGGAAAGAGTGAGTGCGAGAAGGACTGACAAGTAAAGGAGGGGTTGAGGATGGAACAGTTGATGGCAGGAGAGGGAGAGAAAGGTATCGGGGTAAGAGGCAGGGACAGAGCAAAGGGAGACTGAGAGGGACTGGAAGAGGAGGGCGAGATAAAGGAGTGAAAGAAGAGAAGGGGAAGACGGGGGGAGAGCGTGTGCTAGAGAGAGAAGAACCAGATGGTGGATGATGAGCTGTGGGAGCAGGGGCAGAGCCTGTGGGATCTTCCCTGATTCCTGTAACTGAGGTCCCCCTGCTCCCCCTGCCCTACTCCCCTGTTCCCTGAGTCACTGCCCCAGCAGACGCCGGGTTGGCTTGAAGCCCTTCAACACACAGAGCTCTTCCTGGGGCATATTTGACCAGGTATTAACCCGTTGGTGGCCTGCTGGCAACAGCTGCACTCGGATCCTAGGGCAGTGCACGTGACGTCTGTAGGCCAAGAGGCGGGGGAGCTCAATGAGGCCAGCCATCCTGGTTGGACTGCAGGGACACACGCTGAGCTCCTTGACTTAAAGCCTTTGCACAGCAAGATGCTTCAATCACGGAGTGGGCAGGGTGTGAGGCCGGGACCTTTGGGCACTATTCTCAGCTCAGAGCATAAGCTGGATTCACGAGGGCTTGGAGGACAAAAGTCAGAACTGGGGTTTCTGCTTTGCCACTGACTCCCTCTGTGCCTGGGGCTATGCAGTAATGCTACTGCCCTGCCCCAAGGCTGAATCTGTTCATGTGCATGGCAGCTCCATAGCGCTGCAGGCAGTAGAGTGATCGCAGTGTGGCCTAGCATGTGGCAGTGTGGGTGAGGGGGAGGCTTTCATCTAGTACCAGCAGCAGCGAAGCCTTGGCAGCAGGTACCTTGGAGCAGCTGGCTGCCCATGCATCTGTCCAGAGATCCCTTGTGTGGCCCTTGTAGACCTGCCCCCTGCTTCCCGGACCTCGCTGCAGCTGTTCCCTGAGTCGGCCACACCAGAGCTGGCTCTGGAGTGTCTCCTCATCTTGCCATGCACCCTGTGGCTGGGTGGATGGGGCAGAGTGGGTGCCCACCTACCCCACTGACCAGCTTCCCTGGCTGAGTGTTAATCAAATGCCAGCTGCTTGCTGCAGACCAGCTCCACTAGGCAAGTAGCAAGGGAAGCTGGAAGCATGAGCTGGTGCTGCTTTGGATTAGCCCCATAGATGGAGGCAGAAGAGGGCTTAGGGGCAGAAGCCTGCAGCAAGGTTGCAGGTTCTGGCCAAGGCAGTGCCCATGGGCTGGCTCCCGCAGGAGCACCAGTGCATGGTCTCCATCCTGGCCTCCATGGTGCTGCTTGGCCTGGGCTCAGGGTCTCTTAAGCCCTAGGATGATGGTTAGGGTTAATATGTTAGCTCTGCTTCTTAGGCCTGGCAGTGCTGTGCTAGCAAGGGGAATGCCTGTCCCTGGGGGAAAGCCTTCCCACAGCCGGGGGGTTCTCCCTGGTCAAAGGCCATCCCAGACCTCAGCACCTTCCATGCCAGGAGCAGCACACGTTTCTCTGACCTTCCTGCTTGGAAGAAAGCAGAAGCTGATGAGGGTGCATATGAAATGAGCAAAATCCCAACCAAACCATGCCCTACACCTTCCTCTCTGGAGGAAGCAGTTAACCCATCACACCACGGATGGTGGAGAGGTGATCAGGTCCAGATGGGAGTCCCCCTGTAACCACAGCATTGGGGGGCAGCACAGATCCTGACTGCTGCCTTTACCCCTGTGCTGGCCAGAGACTCTGGGAAGCCAAGTGGCCAGTGTGGAGCTGGGAGGGCAAGTGAGCAGTGCTGGGAGCTGGGACGGCCATTCCAGTTTCCTGACTAGTGTCCTCCCCAGGTGCAGCCTCTGCTTGTCCTCTCCCCAGGCTTATTTCTCCCCCTTTATTTCAGGCTGAGATCTGGCCACCATCATCCATGCTGTTGCAAGCTGGGGGCAGATTTCTGCAAGGCGCTGTCTGTGCGGCTGCCCTTGAGGACTCTGGAAGCTGCAGCTGGTGCAGAACTTGGCAGCCTGCCTTGCATTGGGGTTGGGTCACCAGGAGCAAAGAGCCCCAGTACTGGATCCCAGGAGATTTATTGGCCCAATTCAGGTGCTGGTTTTGATTGATAAAGCCCTAGCACCCGAAGGACCACTTCCTCCCTTACCCTTTATCACAAACCCTTGGGTCAGCCAAGAACAATCCCTTACAAGTATCACCCATGAGCCAAGTGGCTTGGTCATAACACACGAGAGGTCATTCTTGGCTGTTGCTCTCAGCTCAGAAGCTCCCTCCCCTTTGAGGCCTGCCAGGTCCTGAGCCCAGACATCTTTGGGCAGTGATAAAAGACCTTTTGGTCCAGGCAGGAGTTTAGCAGTAAGGTTCAGCTTGGGGAGCTTGGGGGGGAATTATGTGACTTACTGTTTTACTATTTTCTCTCTGTTTCTGCCTTTTCCTTGTCAGCCGCCCTGAGCCTTTTCTGGAGAGGGAGGCATAAAATTCCAGTCAACAAATGAGTCCCCAGGTGAATGAGAGGCAGGATGCCCACGTGTGCTGCCGTCCAGGCTGCTGATGGACACCCCTGGTACAGCCCCATCTCCACCCATACAGCAGCCTGTACTGGTGACCCAGGCCACTGAGAAGAGCAAGGTGGCACCTGGGGGGCTGGCTGCCTTAGGGGGCTGGCTCCACCATCCAGTAGCTACAGGGGAAGTGCAATCTAGTTCCTGAAAGCCAGGACCCTACAGAGCTAATGCTAGCCCCATGAGGAGCTTTATGGTCTACCTTGGGTCCTGAACACTATGCCCTCTTCTTGCTCCAAAAGGGAGCTCCCCTTGCAGGGCTGAGGCAGAGGGTGGGACATGGGGATGCCTGTATTGGTGCCAACCCCTCAGAGCTGCGAATCAGTCATTTTCTCACCCCGCGCACACACCGCTCGTAGTCGTTCCGCCTGATCAGATTTCTTAGCCTGGGTGGACGCGCCGTCACGACTGCTTGAGAGCTGTGCAGGCCAGCGGGTCACCCCTGTGGTCGGGACTGATGAGGACGCTCGTAGGGGTGGCAAGGAGTGGAACGACTCTGTATGGCTGGTTCTGGGGTTTCCGTGGCACGTCGTGGGTACCCACAACCTGTCTGGGGACAGTGAGAGTCTTCCCAGGGACTCCTCTCTTGTGGATTCTGCCACACGGGATATGCAGAGTTCATGGGCTGAGCCTGTTCCTCTACTTCACCGGAGGAAACAGGCCAGGATCCTGTCCCTGGCTTTGCTGCCAGAGATGCTTGGACATAGCTCCTGGTGTCCACCATGGCCACTCCTTCCCTTGCCTAGTGCTGGAGGGGCCGGAAGAGGGGGAGCCTGCCCAGGCCCCAGTGACCATCCAGATGTTGCTGTGTGTAGCAGCGGAGGCCCTGCCCCTACATACAGAGACGTAGGGCAAGTGGGAACGAAGCTCCCCATTGCCTCCCTCCCTAGGTCACCCCCCACCAGTAAGCTCCCTGCAAGAAGGGACTTAAGCTGGTCTGCAGTGTGTCTCCCTCCCACCTGGTTCTGGAGCTATATCCATCCAGCCCTTTGCGTTACAAATGGACACCACACATGGGAAGGGGAAGCAGGGAGCTGGATCCCTGGGGCTTCAAAAGACCCCTTTGGCTCGGAAATCCAGCCCTGCTCCCAGATCCTCCTCCCCAGGCTCTGCTTATGGCAAAGGTCCGGTTACAACGCAGTGCGCACTTGGGGCACTGAAGCTGCAGTAATGCTGCCCTCTCGTGTCTCAGAGCTGCGTGTGCCGCCAGCTGAAGTCTGGCCTCTATATTTTAGGGTAGTGGTTCTCAACCTTTTCTAGACTCCAGGTACCATCCCTTGGACAATGCCAGCTCTTAGTTTTCACTTGATTTTTGACCACAGAAAAAAATATTAGAGCTGCACAGAACTTAGGCCCACAGCAGGGCAGAATGCGTCTAACTCTGTGGATTCCTATTTGTCATCTCTGGGTTTATTTTGTGAATCATGTGTGCACACCTGACAGTGCCCACATTATCTGGCACCTTGCAGCACTGCTAAAAGGATCTCAAGGCACCCTAGAGTACCACAGCACCGTGGTTGAGAATCACTGGTGTATAGAGAGGTAGTTACCTGTGTTAGCCTGAAGTCAGCCAGAAGGCAGGGTAGATTTGCACCTTACAGACTAACTCACAGAGATACAGCATACACCTTTGCAAGCAGAAGGCCTCCTTTGTCAGACAGCATCTAATGAAGTAAGCCCTCTGCTCGTGAAAGTTTATGCTATACATTTCTGAGTTAGTCAATGAGGTGCAGATCCACCCTGCCCTCTGCCTAAAGTTAAGAAACACCAGTCATGACTAGTCTCATGTTCCTCTGAAAGCCCCATCCCTGGAGCAATCCTATCCTGAACTTGGGGGTCACAGTATGGACTCTTTGAAGCAGGTTAATTTGGCTTTCGAGCATAGGAACAAAGTTTACCCCAAACCAGTACAGTCGTTTCAAAGTAGGTAATGGGGTGAGGGAAAGGCAGGTGAGTGGTGTTGATGCCTCGCTTGTATTTCCTTCAGCAAGACTGTACAAAGCATCTGCTTGTAAGAGAAGATTTAATTTTTGGGTTACTAGTGGAACAGAGGAAGAAGGGACAAGTGATGGCAGCACAGACCCAAGGCTAGGGGCTGTCTCAATGGATGGGATCCTGATCTCTGTTGTGGACTGTGGGTGCTATTTAATACAAGAAATAACACAGAAACAAGGCAGCAGGAGGCACAGGCCACTTCATGCGAGCCCCCCAACACCGGTGGCTCTTGGCTTTGGGTCTGGCAGAGTCATTTCCCACACGTATGATGCTCCCACATCTGAATTCTCCCCACACTTCTGCTGCTGGGTTTTACGCCGACTTTGCAGACTGCAAGGTCATGGTTTATTTCTGAGCCAATGCTTGATTTGCAAAATTCATGCCATTCTTGGACCTGTCCAAGTGCGCTGCATTGAGCCCCTCACACTGGTATAAATTACAGCAATGGAGAAGAAGCATGGGCCAAATCCTCAGCTGGTATAAATCAGTGTAGTGGTATGATAGTCAGTGGAGCTACCCCAAATTACATAGCTAAACACCAGTCACACTGAAGGCCTCTTCCCTAGACTCAGACCAGGTCTCTGAGCAAAGCAAAATAAAATCTACTCTGTTGACTAACTAGTAACAAAGTTGACTTCCTGATCAGCCTTTCCTCCAGCAGCATCCTTCTCTTCTGGAGAATGCAGAAGGCGTTGGAGAGCCCGGTCCCCTTCCCTCACTTGCCGAGGGAGATGGGGCCAGGAGATTAAATTCTGCCCTCAGTCATGCTCTGGCCACCTCCTGAAGTCCCTGAGGATCTTGATATGTTCATTAAATTGCCTGCATCATGGCTTCCATTTCTGCTTCCTTGGAGGGAACCTGTTCATATCTCTGGACTTGGGACAGTAAATTAATCGGCATCAACCCAGCACCAAGAGACAAATTGGGAGTGTGACCTAACTAGTTAGCTCCCTGCTGCAACCGTCTGTAGGTGGTGGTTTGAATGCACATATCATCCTAGGTCCAGCTTCACAGCAGGAAGAGTGAGGAGGCTTCCACCGATGTAAGTAGATTAGTGCTGATTTACAGCAAAGGACCTGGCCGCTATATGCTCAGCTCCAGTTAGTCCCGAGCGACTGCATCTCTCTATGGAAGTCTGAGAGGCTCACTCGAATGGCTGGTTTTTACTGCCTTTGCCACCTCTGAGCTGCGTTCTCACAAAGCCCCTAAGTGATGCCCTTGGCTCTTGCCTTTGGTCCAGGGGCTATTTCTGCGCCAGCTTGTGGCACTTATTTCAGACATGACCATTTAAAGACACAGCTTGTCCGTGAGAGCAGGAATCTGTGCCCTTAGACGTCTGCTTGTCTTCAGCTGTGGTGAAGGAGCTGCATGATGGCAAAGGGTGGCCTTGTTTCAGGGTCCACGCTGGACTCATGCGGTCCTCCCTGACTTTCCATTAGGTTTGGTATCCCTAGGGTTGGCGGTGATGTTTGGTGATCAGATCCATCAGCAAAAGACCTGGGCCTTCAGATGGCTATCTCTGCTCCTGCCAGCACTGGCTCATGTGGAATCACTGAAGCGTCTTCCTCTGCGTTTCTGCTAGCCTGCTCCACTCCAGCCTGCCAGGATATCTCCTGGGAGGAGCTGCTCTGATGTTTGGCAGAGCTCTTTTGAAAGCCTGGGATTTGCTCAACCATCTGCAGCATTCCTGCATCCGTTGCATTTGGCAGGTGCCTAGAAAGGGTATAAGCCACCCTCCTGGCTTTGCCAGGCCTACAGTCTGCCTGGCCATCGTCACTTGTCCTGCACCCATGGTCTTTGATGCTGCACCGTGACCCTGTCCCAGGCTTTACTGTTTTCAGGGGACACTGGAGGCCTGTGGCTAGTCAGAAGTGTGAAAGGATCCCATTCCTCCACACAGTTTGCTAATGGTTTTCATGCCCAGGCTAAAGCAAGATGCTGCCCCTAGATGCAGATATAAGGCTCAGGATCACTGATTGCCTTGTTGCTTCTCCATAGCACAGGGGTCTTTGGAGGAAATCGTTTTTGGTCTCTGCTTCTGGTGTCTGAGCCTGCAGGAGGTGATGTCCCAGCATCACAGAGGGCACATCTACACACAATGCTTATTGTGTGGTAGTCTGAGAACACTACGCTGGTCAAAAAACATGCAAATAAGCTACTGTGTAGTGTTATTAGGCTACAGGGCAGTAACGCTCAGAAAATAACCTTGCACCAGCACTACTGCGCAGTAACTATAGTTACTGCACATTTAGTTAGTACTTCATTAAGCAAGTACTAAACTAAATGTGTAGTAACTACTGTTCATTAATGAACGTGTAGATGTGCCCAGAGAGCAGGTACCAGAGCTGTCTTACTCTGACCAGCGTCTGGTTTTGCCTTGTGTTCCAGCTTGATGTACAGCTCTCCAGGAGAGCATACTGATGGTGCAAAGCCCCTGGCAGGGACTGCCTGGCTAGACCACAGCCTAGGAGTCTTCTCGGCTTTGGACTGGATTCGGGTTCTGGTTCCTGGGAGGGAGCATCATCCGTGTCCCTCCCGCTTGGGACAGCAAATTCTTCATCACATTTTGGTTCTGAGCTCTTATTTCTTGCAGAGGAAGCTTAGTGTGTGTGCCCAAGCTCTAAGATAGTTGATGCAATTTATGCTTTCCATATTGATTGCTTCTGCATTCGCCTACAATGATTTTTCTTGGTGGGGGGTGGTAAGGTCCCAAAACCTTCTTCTGATTTACTCAAGGATGAATGAAAGAAGAACCAGCCCCTTTGGGTTAGTCTGTATTTATACCGAGGTGAGAGAAGCTGTGGAGTTACTCCTGATTTACACTTCAGTGCATGATGGAAAATCAATTCCCACTGAGTCAATCCTGATTTGTAGCAGGCTGGGGAGGAAACAGCCCTATGTTATTTCAGTCGTAGCCATGTTCTGTAGCATTCCAGCTAACTTGGTGAAAGCCCAGCGTAGACAGGCTGTCCCATCTCACCACTGATGGGCTGGGCAAGGGACCCAGGAATGAGCAGGAGCTACCATGCCTGCATGTCTCTCATGCCACCAGATGGCAGCCAGTGGCCTGCATTTGAGGGTCTAAGTCCTTTGACAATCAGATATGAGGCCATATCCTCAGCTGGACACATTGGAATAGCAGCCTTGACAGCAATGGAGAGAAGAGGATTGCTCCTAGCGGACGGCTGGCTCCAGCAGAGCTGTGCCGATTTACACCTGCCAGCAGCCTGGTCCCCCTGGAGCAATGCTGTTTCACACCAGCTGGGGGTCTGGTGCTGCATGCCATTGCCTATACCTGACACCTCAAGTGCTTCCATTTGCTGAGTCCTCGCGGTATGCAGGATGGGCTCCCAGGCTGCAGGACATTGGTGAGAGAGGCGGCTTGGACTATAGGATCATATGAAAGTAGGGTGGAAGGGATCTCACAGGGTCAGCCCCCTGCTCAAGGCAGGGCCATCCCTAACTAAACCATCCCAGCCAAATGTCTGTCCTACCTGCTCTTGAAAACTTCCAGGGACGGAGAGTCCACAACTTCTCCAGGTAGCCTGTTCCACTGCTTGACCACCCTCGTAATCAGAAAGTTCCTCCTAATCTCAAAGCTACATTTCCTCTGCTGCAACTTGAGGCCATTGCTCCTAGTCCTGTTCTGCATGGTCACAGAAACAAGTCCATCTCTACCCTGTCTATAATTGCCTGTCGGGTAACTGGAGGCTAATATCAAATGCCCCCTCAGTCTGCTTTTCTCCAGACTAAATAACCCTCCTTCTTTCAGCCTTTCCTCATAAGCCATGCCTCCCAAATCATTTTTGTCGCTCTGTGCTGGCCTCTCTCCAGTCTGGCCATATCCTTCTTAAAGCGCAAGTCCCCAAAAAGGACACTGTACTCCAGGTGAGGCTTTGCCAATGCTGAACACAGCGGAAGAATTACTTCTCTTGCTTTGCAAGTGACACTCCCAGTGATGCAGAAGGCTCCTGATTGAGCAGGGCTGCTGTTCCTGCTGGGCTGACCCATTCTGGCAGGGCAGGGGATCGTTCTTCAGATCAGGCCATGCCCAGTTTTGGCAGAAGTCAAGGAAGGGAGTGAGTGGTGCCCTGGGTTGCAGATGCAGCCACAAGCCAAGCCCAGTCTGGGAAGCACAAAGTGGCTGTGTGTGAGCAGCAGGGATGGCAAGGTGTGCAGGGGACCCCTCCTTCCCATCAGGGATCTTCCCTGTGTCTCCCCCTTAAAAACTCCTCATTAATATCCCTGCTATTATCAGCACTCTCTCCCCTACTACGGCTCTGCAAGCACAGTTCATCTAAGGTTCCTCTGTTTCTAATCTAGTTTGGAAGGATTTATTTTTGGGTCCTTGTAACCTAGCAATAGGTGCACGTGACCAGCAGAGGCTGGCAGCATGAATATGCATCACCTTCTCCCAGCTGATACTCAGCAAGCAGCCTGGGGAGCCAGAGCAGAGACCTGGTGACTACAAAGGAGCAGAGAAATTGGGCCTGGCTTCTTTTTCTTACCTTGGCTGATAAAGGCCAAGCTTGTTGCAAAGGGTGGGCCTGGAAGGGAATGTGCAGCCTGGGGGTCTTGGCCAGGCTGCTGACACTGCTTGGAGGAAGCTCGCAGCCATGAGGTCCTGGCTGGCACTGCTGAATCCCTGCTCTGAGGTAGTTCGGACAGAAGGAGTCTCCCCAGGCTGAGCAAGGTGCAGGTGAAAAGCCACAGTGTGGGGGAAAAGCAACACTGCCCCAACTGTGAGTGACTCAAATGCCCGGGTGAAATGCCAGGTGTGTTTGCACTAGGGCACTGTGACTTGGGCACTAGCTGCTGACTGGGAGATGCTGCAAAGCAGCCCACAACTCACCAGGAGGATTGCAGATGCTCAGAAATTCATCCTAGTGCCGTTTAGGGGGGAAATGGAGCCAGTTCTGTGCCTATCATGAAAAGCCTCTGGCAGAGCCTTCCCATAGGGCCTCTGCCCCTCTGCACAGCAACCTCTGACCTGGGTGTTAGGGGCCAGACCTGAAGAACCTGGCAGTTTATTCTCTGAGGGCTTAATCTGTGCCTTGTCTCAATTGCTATGTGCTGTCCCTAGAGTTGATGCTATGCAGAGCCATGCGTTGGCTCCATTCTACAGATAGGGAAGCTGAGGCACAGCCAGCACCTTGTCCCAGGCGCTCAGTGAAACAGTTGTTGAGCTGAAAGTAGAGGAAGGTCTTGTGGCTAGGGACCGAGACAGCGCAATGTCTGGGTCTGCTGCAGACTGCCTGTGTGACTTGGGCAAGCGTCTCCATCTTTCTGTGCCTATCTCTACAATGGAGAGGCTAATTCTACTTCCCTTCCCTTGACCTATTCCCAACAGAAGATCTTCAGAGCAAGGACTGGCTTTTAGTGCCCAGTCTATGCCCAGCAGGAAGGGTTGGTTGGGGCATACTGCCATCAGCAGCTTGGGAGTCCTGGCTCCCAGCCCTGTGCTGCATCCACTAGGCAAAGCCCAAAGAAGCCAGGTGCTCTCTGACTGGCGTTTCAGTTCTCTGGACCTTTATAAATAGAGCCACTCGTTTTCTCTTATCCTCAAACTTTATCCTGCCAACACCCAGCACGCCCCTGCCCAGCCAACCTCAGGGTCCTCTCTACTTTTTGTCCACCTCCAATACAGCACTGGACCATGGCAAAGCTCCAGTCCTCATGCCCTCCTCCTCATGTCTCTCTTGCTCTCCCATGTCTCCCTTCCTTGTGTGGTCAGCCCCTGGCCTCCCTTACTCATTCAGGAGGAAGCCGTCTATCCATGTACCCAACCTCTTTTCCCTGCTGCTTTGGGTGGGTCACGTACCCTGGGCCCCACCATTGCTTTTGTGCTGCTCCTTGCACAGCAGACAGCCTCCTGGCTGATGTGCCTCCTTCTCCCTTTAAGATCTCTCTTATTCAAGCTATTTCCTGTCTAACCCTGCTCCGTACCTTCTTGCTGGGCTCTTGGGACCCTGCCATCCCTTTGGGACATCACCCGCTGTTCTGCGTTACATGGAAGATAAGTAATATCAGCCTGTTTTCTCTAGCAGTCCTTGCATCTGCATCAAGAAGCCTCTTAAATAGCAGGAATCTTTGCTTCCTTGTTATACATGGGGAAACTGAGGCACAGAGAAGAGGAGGTGATTGCCCCAGGCCATGCAGGGAGCAGTGGCAGAGCCATGGATGAAACCCAGGGGTCCTGACTTCCCAGCTCACTGCCACGTGTGCTGGACTGTGGGTTCCCATCTGGAGACCTGTGGGGTAATAAGCATCCTTTGAACACTGCTCTTCAGCCTGGTTACCCCCATCTCAGTCTCAGCCAAGAGTGATGGGAAGGGAAGGGAAGGGAAGGGACATTTGGTTTTGTTGCTTTTCTGGCTGTAATGACCAGATTGCTTCCTGCCACAGAGGCAGATTCCCGATGGACTGAGCCAGTGGTGCGCCCATTTAGCCTTTATCCTTCAAGGGAAACTATGGCCTTGCTAAAGGCCTACAAACAGAGGGAAGCTGGGAGGCTGCTTTGGGATGGGCTGAGATCTTGATTTTCAGAACCTGACCATGCTTCCCTTTCCCACACCCGAGGCTGGTAGCAGAGTAAACTGTGTGACTGCATCCCTCCCCTTTCCCGGGACACGCACTGGAGGTGAGTGTGCTACCAGGCTGAAGGCTCACCCAGGTAGACACTAACCGCTGGCACTGTGGCATAGCGATACGGGGCCTGAGCTTCCTGGTCTGGCTGTGCTCCAGCACCCAGCATGATGCTAGGACACTGCTGTTGGAGCGCTGTTCTCCACAGCTTGGACATGTCATCTATGCCCACACCACAGGAGGAGCAGACTGGTGGAGGGACAGCTTAGCCTGGGCATGCTCCCATCCCTGATACCCCAGCCCAGGGTGGGATGTGCTTTCGCTTTTGCAGGGACAGGGGTTACAAGTCAGCCCTGGATAGATCTATCAATGAAAGCTGTTCTGGCTTGTGGGGGTGTTGTCAGGTCTGTCATGACTTTAAATGGAGGCTGACTGCTTTCCAGGCACCGCATTAACCCACTCTCTTTATACCCAGCCCACTTGCTGTGATAGGCTGTACATGGGGAAAGAGCCCAGTGTGCCAACCTGCAAAACAGAGGCTTTTAGGACCCAGAAGCTTTTATGGTCTCCAAGCTGCTGGCTGCCTCTCATCCTTCACTGCAGTGGCTCTGTGCATCAGCTACAGTGGAGGAGCATCAGCTGAGTGGTACCTGGTACTCTGGAAACCTGCACAGGAAAGGTATGAGCTGATGCCTGGACTGGGGAGAGGGCCAGGCTGGAGACCTCTAGGCTAGGTGGTTGCCAGCATTTCTCTCTGCACCCCCAGGCATTTGGCATGCCTCGCTTGCTGGGTGAAACGCACAGAACCAAGTCCGCTCTCCTGATGGAAACTGCAAGGAGCCAGGATGGACCTGGAGACGGGCAGTGGGGGTCCAGATGCCTGGGACTCGAGAATCCATTTTAACGGAGAGGCAAGGACCAGAGCTGGGTGGGGGCAGCCCTTCTGGAAGTCAGCTCAGCAGCACCAGCGCGAAGGAATGAGCAGGGCCAGCCTGGATTTCTCTTGGCTTTCCTAATCCTGCTCTCTTCCCTTCCACCTCTGGGCAGGGCCTGCTGGGCAGATGCTGCAGCCCACTGCATGGGTGGGCAGCGCAGGGTAAGAGGGAGGGTGTGGGCACTGCCTGGGCCTGGAGATGTACATTGATACTGCACGGGGAGGGGGGTAGAATTGATGGGAGGCTGCAAAGTCCCAGGGTGAGGGGAGCAGGGTGGAGACCCGCCTTGAGCAAGTACTGGGGGAACAGATCTGGTAAGGGCAGGCTTTCAACATGGCGCTCTGTGGGTGCCCACTCCAATGGGAGGCAGTCCAGCGTTAGGGGCTTAAGAAAGCAGAGCATCTCGTGTTCGCAGGCCAGCTGGGGCCCTGCCATCAAGGATCTGAGCAGCAGGAAGAACCTGGAGCTCAAGAGCTGCTCCATCGGCCGCTGCTGTGGAGCTGTTCAAACTGTGGCGAGAGCAGGGAGTTGGGGTGGGGGCTGGTGCCAGCCAGGCAGGCTGCCTCAGTGCCCACGGCCAGATGTTTCACAGGAAGGGTTAAATGGCCCTGTTCAGTGCACCTGTCAGGCTGCACTGTCCCCTGGAAGCACAGAGGAGCTGATGCTCTGAAGCATGAAAGTGGATAAGCATCTGATTCCAGTCGGTGCCTCTGTGGGGACTGGGCCCAGTTGGTCCCTGGTGCCAGTGGGTGTGACTCCAGTGAGTTGAACGTAGATGCAGTGGCCTGCTGGAAGGCTGGGTCTGAGCTGCTGCTCTTACACAGATGCCTTTGCCTTTCTCAAACCTCAGCCCTTTGCCTCAAGCAGTGTCGCAGTGTTGGGGAGGCAGGGCAGGGGTATCTGCTGAATACATACGGTTCCCCTGGTAGGGAAAGCACTTGGTGATACAGGCCTAGCAGTCATTCCTCAGGTTCCCCCGTGGGTTCCTGGGCACCCCCTGATGTGGGCACTGAAACTCCCCGTGGATGAGGGACACATTCTTGGGGTGGACTGAGTATGGACAGAGCCACCTTCAAGCCCTCTTTGTTGTCCGGATTGAATGCACCTCCCCTCATTGCACACTTTATGCCAGCCACAACCTGGCCAGTGCTTCTGCTGTGCCAGGCCCTGACGTGCACAGCCCCAGCCAAAACCTGCAGTGGCACCTTTGCACTGAACTCCCATTAGCTCTCATGACCCAAGGGCTGTGTTAGCCACTTTGTGCAGGGAAGAGTACAGGTATTTCAGGAGTGGGTGACCCCCAAGGTATGATGCAAAGGGCTGCTGTGCTGCAGGACGCGTGCGGGTGACGTGGAGGCATCCCTTTTCTCTCTGAGTTGATGGCAGTGCAGTGTGCTGTGCTGCAAGGAGCAGCGTGACTGACTTAGTAGGGGCACATTTCCTCAGTAGCAGTGCCAACCCTAATGCCCCAGCTGACCAGGAGCTTTGAAGGAGCCTGACTTCCCTTAGTGCTCTATGCCAGGATACATTACAGTGGAAGTTAATTACTGGCATCGCCAGGCCCCCCTACACTGCTTGAGTGCTGTATAGGAGGCTCAGTGCAGTGGAGACCCGGGCCCTATGATTTCAACAACATCAGCATTTATGCTAATTGTACCACATTCAAGCATGCCATCTCCCTTTACTTCAGCCCCACTGTTGTGAGCCAGGTAGTCCATTAGTGTCTGCCTATATAAGGATGCCTGACTGCTCAGCTGATGCCCAGTTTGGTAATAGCTCTAGAGCTGAATGCCATTAGGAGTCAATATCTGGGTATTCAGACTGCTGCCACTTCCTGCATATGTTGGCCCTACTTGTTGAAATGTTGCCCTGTCTTTTCTTTTCCCATAGGTGGTCTCTTCCATGGGTGCTGCCCTTCACAGATCCATTAGCCCAGCTTTCCCAGTGGGCTAGCTTTCCACCTGAACAATCTGTACATTTAGCAATCAGAATTCAGGACCCGAAATTCAGCTGGCATAAAATCCCCATAGCTCTGTTGAAGTCAATGGAGCTAGGCCCATGATCGCCAGCTAAGAGAGTCTGGAAGTGTTGAGCTCTCCCATTCCAATCGATTCAGGTATTGTACTGATACAGCTGGTATTTCAATTCTCCTTACATCGGCGCCCAGCAGAGGATGGAAGTTTCAGTCCATGAAGGATTTCAAGATTTTGTCATGTTTTTCTTTTCATTCTGAATCAGAGCCAATCTTAAAAATGTCAAAATTCTCCCCAGAAGGAAAGTCCCAGAGCAATTTATTGCAGGTCGGTGTTGAAGTGCTTCATTTTGACCTTTTAAAAAAAATGCATCCAGTTATAATATTTCAAAGCAAGTTTCAGAAATAACTTCTGGAAGTCAAAAATTGCTTAAAATTGAATAATTTCATGCTACAAATGTCAAAACAGGAGGTCTCACTATTGCCAAGATGTTTCTCCCTGTAAAGAAAACTTTCATGCCAGAAAGTTTTCAAGAAAACTCACTGAGTTTTGTCAAGTGTTTTGTTTTTCTTTCTGCCAGAGCTGTACTTTCCAATGGACTCTTGTTCCATAGGCGCTTTTGCTACCAGATCTAGCCAGAACTTATGGAGGCACATACGTTTCCATCTCCAGTGGCAGAAAGTTTCCTCCTTTATATAGCACATGATCCAGGGAAGTGGTTTTTCCACCCTCCTTCTTAGCTAATTGAACCAGATTTGTTAGTTTAGATCAGTGTTGTGGCATTTCTCTTTATTGTTTTCCTTTTTCCACTTGGTTTGGAAATTGAAACTCATGGGCGACACCAAGGCAGAGTCTGAGTGGAGGGAGCCTCCTGAATGCTGGAGTGCCTGGAAAGGGGACTCTCCTTAAGTATAGATGATCTGGTAAAACAGGCCAAGCTTTTGATAATGGAGAGCTCCTTGAGATTTACTGTACCTTGAAAATGGGAACTGGAGTAGGGAATACTGGATAATACCTTCAAATCTTTGGGTGCCTAAAAAATGAGAAATCCCATAAGATTCACTGAATGTCTCCAAGCTTACAGATGCCCTAGAAATAATTGGGATACTCATGAGCTGCAGGATCTCTTGAGCCCGCTGAAACTTCCAGGCTATGAGATCTGATGAGCTTGGTCACAACCTCTGGTGACACATTGGAAGGTGAAGCTAAGTCCTCACCTTCCACCTAAGACGATGCAAGTCATCACAGCTTTGTTGACTGACCAGGACGTAGGCCCATTCAGAGCAGCCATGCTGATTTATACCAGCTGAGGACCTGGCATGAGAAGTACTGCAATGATGCTTTCCAGGCTAGTTAAGGGGAGAGTCTTTAGTTTCATGGTGGGGATGGCAGTAAAAGGTTGGAGGAGCATCAGCCAGGAAGATCTGGAAATGCTCCTGGCTCTCTCTGGGCATGGCTGTTTCTAAGGTCTTATCTCCCCTCTGTTGCCTCTTGGATATGGCATATGGAGAAGCTGTTTGCAATTCTCAAGGTTCCCAGGGTGGTGAAGAAAGGAGGAGAGTTCAGACAGGGTTCATGCCAAGACTCCCATAACATTGCTGCTGCGCTGGAAGGTTTCACTGATGAGGTGAAAAGAGCATCTGGGCATAGATATCAGCAGGCTTGGCCAAAGATAGAGGCTTCAGAGGCGAGTGCATGAAGCCCATAGATGCTGGGCATTTCAGACCTGAGATAGTCTCACTCTAGTCCCTAATACCATAATTAGATGGGTCTCTGCTCCCCTTCCATCCTGGATCTAGGGGTTGTGAAAGGGAAGCCAATACTCAAGGCCGGGGGAAGCCCAGGGAGGCTGAAGTTCTACCTGAAGCAGGGGTGCATCTGGGGGAGAGGGTGTGCACTAGTGCACTTGCACCACTTGGATTCCTGGTCCACCCAAAGTGTAAAATCAACTGCCTGGCAGCGGCAGCAGCATTTCTAGTCAGGCAGTTCTGAGGGATTCAATTGACTTCATGGCTCATTATAATTTATCTGATCCTTTCTAAACTCTTCATTCCACCGGTAAGGACCCTCTCTTCTTTGTAATGGTCGTCACGTTCCACCAGTCAAGCTAGCCTTTGTTTTGCCGTTCTGCTGTCGGTTCACTGCTCCTGGTAATGAGGCTCCTATTTCACAGCCCTGCAAGTGTTTTTAACTCATTCCAATGACGTTATATTTGTTTTTGCTTTAATTTTAAAGCGTATTATACAGCCCTAGGCTCCTTGCAAGCTTCTAGGGGTTTTTTTCATTAGAGAAAAAATATGTGTTGTTTTTGCATATGATGATGCACCTTACCATCTGCAACTTTTCAAACTTCTAGATTCGCCCCATGACCAGAAGCCAAGGGGCTCCAGATTTAGTAGCAGTCTGGAAGCTGGGGATGGAACCTGAGCCCTGCCCTTGGTGTTTAGCTCGGGGGTCTCAGTTCAGCAAAGCCCATGAAGGTAGGCTTGAATTTAAGCATGCACTTAGGTTTTCATGTTCTTGGAGGAATCAGGGCCTTCTTCAGCAGAATTCCCATTGTCAGCAGGAGCCCCAGATTCATCCTGTGACACTTGGCTTGTTTGACATGGTGATTAATGCATAGTTGCATTCCTTTCTAGGTGCCAAGTTCTGCTTGGAGAACAGTGAACAGACAAATAAGAAATAACAAGGGCTGTGAACTAGAGAGGGCCCCTTAGCCAGCGCAGTGCTCCATCTGCAACCACATGGCTTTTCTGGGCTGCTGCACCTCACCCACTTCAAGACAGTTGAGCAGGATGCAAACAAAGATGCCAAATTAGAAGCAGCCAAGGAAGATGATGGCCAGTCTGATCCAAAAGTGCTGGAAGGCATAGAAAGCCTCACCATATGGACTTGCCCTTTTGGTCCTTGCTGCTGGTACAGGAGGCAGTGAGGATGTGACTCCACGGGCTGGGGCTGCTTATCTGTTGATGGCTGATTCTCTCTGATTACTCTCTGGGGACCCAGAATAGGATGGGTGATGGACCTGTGAGGGGAGGTTCTGCGGGCATCAATGCCAGTCTCCATGGAGCCGTCGCTCCCCACGCAGTGGGCGTGGAACTCCTCCCGACCAGGACGACTGCTCCAGATGTCCCAGAACTCGGCACATCCCAATTCCAGCCTGGACACCAAGACCAAGGACGTGGCCTCAGAGTCTGTGGGGCTCTTCTTCATGCTCTTGATTGACCTGACGGCCATCATGGGCAATGCTGCTGTGATGACTGTCATCATCAAGACGCCTGCGCTGAGGAAGTTCGTCTTTGTTTTCCACCTCTGCTTGGTCGACCTCTTGGCAGCCCTCACCCTCATGCCCTTGGCCATGCTGTCCAGCTCTGCCCTTTTTGACAGCACCATCTTTGGTGAGGTCATGTGCCGCGTCTACCTTTTCCTGAGTGTCTGCTTCATCAGCATGTGCATCCTCTCCATTTCAGCCATCAACGTGGAGCGCTACTACTATGTAGTGCACCCCATGCGCTATGAGGTCAAGATGACTGTCAGCCTCGTGGTCTGTGTCCTGGTGGGGGTGTGGATCAAGGCGGTGGTCATGTCTGTCATCCCTGTGGTTGGGTGGCTGTCCCCCGATCGCTTTGCCAGCTCCCCAGCCCCCCATGGTCGAGGCTGTTCGCTGCAGTGGAGCCATAGCTCTTATTGCAAGTTCTTTGTGGTTTTCTATGCTGTCTTTTATTTCCTCCTGCCAGTCCTGATCATCCTTGTGGTCTACTGCAGCATGTTCAAGGTGGCCAGAGTGGCTGCCATGCATCACGGCCCACTTCCCACTTGGATGGATACCCCACGGCAGCGGTCAGAATCGCTCAGTAGCCGGTCCACCATGGTGACTAGCTCCGGAGCCCCTCGGACTACTCCACAGAGGACGTTTGGGGGAGGGAAAGCTGCTGTCATTCTCCTGGCAGTGGGAGGGCAGTTTCTTTTCTGCTGGTTGCCCTATTTCTCTTTTCACCTCTACACAGCCCTGAGCTCCCAGCCTTTGCCTGGCCAGCAGGTGGAGAGTGTTGTCACCTGGATTGGCTATTTTTGCTTCACTTCCAACCCTTTCTTTTATGGGTGCCTCAACCGGCAGATCCGCGGAGAGCTCAGCAGGCACCTCACCTGCTTCTTCAAGCAGCCGCCGGAGGATGACCTCAGGCTGCCCAGCCAAGAGGGCTCCATCGAGGAGAATTTCTTGCAGTTCCTTCAGGGGACAGGCTGTAACGCAGACACCAGGAACATTCATGCTCACACCAGTCCCAAGAGGGACCAGCCCACCATTGACTTCCGAATCCCTGGACAGATTGCCGAGGAGACCTCGGAGTTCCTCGACCAGCACCTGAACAGTGATATCACCGTCCCTGACAGCTACATCAGGACAGCGCCTTCGCCCAAGCCTGAGCTGTAGCACTACTTTGCACTTGACAATCTCGTTCTATGAATGTGTGGAACAATGCAGAAGCCAGCTGCCGGCGGCGGCGGCGGCGGTGGTGAATACCAAACCCAACCATGGTGACTGAATCTGCATCCTTCTGCCTCAGTGCCCAACCTGGAAAGCAGCAGGGCCTGGTGTTTGAGTCCTTCTGGTTAGTTTAGATTGGTGTTGTGGCATTTCTGATTAATCTCTTTTTCACTTGGTTTGGAAGCAGAAAGAGTCTCAGGCTCCCCAGACTTCCTCTGTGTCCCTTGCAAGTTTCCAAAAGAGCTTTGACATGGTTTGGTCTCCATTTCCATTTCCTCTTGACCCTTTTTACTCTGATTTCTGCCTTTTTCCCATCCCAGTAGGAAAATAAGGAAGACAGTGGGCTTCCCAGCACTTAACCCTGCAGCTCCAATGCTTTTCCCAACCTGGGACCCCATTGAGGAGAAGGGGCATGGAGAAGGAAGGGAGAGATGCCCCTTGCTGGTGTTTGACCAAGGTATGGCCAACCCTCCCCCATCTCTGCTGGGAGCATCAGGGGAGAGGGCATTGAGAAGAACCAGTGCAAGCCAGGATTGCAGTAGAACAAGTGGCCTTTTACCTCCAGTTCCCCACAGGTTTCCTTTGAACCAGCACAGTCTCCTCCCTTGCTCTCCATTTTGCATGCCCGGTGCTGGGCACGGGCTCCAGAACAATTTCCTTCCTTCTCCTTTGGTCTTCCAGCAACCCCCACCCAGCTTAGCCTGTCCCGGCCTGGCCTTTCTCCGTCTCCTCCAAAGTGCTGCTTGTGTTCATGGCCTTTGCCCCACGAGGGAGGCAAGGTCCAAGGGCAAGTCTCTTCCCACTCTGGCTCCTGCCTGAGGGGATGCTTTTCCTCAGTGACTTGGGTGCTGAGCCCAGGCCCCACTTTTCTCCATCTGTGCTGCTTTGTGGGCCTGGAGGGTCTCACCCCTTTGACCCCAGCAGCACATGGCCCGGCACAGCTGCCTGGCCGGTGGTGCCCATGCCTCTCTGAGTGCAGAAGCTCTTGCCAGGCTCCAGGTGGGGGGCAGAAAACCATAATGATGGTGTTTGTATTGACCTGGATCATCTGTTCCTTCTCAGCACCTGCCTCTCCTGTCTCCCCTCCCATGGCGGCGGGGTCTCTAACTCCAGAAGCACAGGCAGCATGAGGGGCCCAGGCAGAGCCTGGGCTGTGGGATAAAGCATCCCTGCTGGCTGGCCCATGGTGGACTTTGCTGGCTGGGGGAGACTCTGGAAGTGCCGATGCCTCCTCATAGCGAGGTCGGATTAGAGCTGGGCTGAACCTGCGCCTTTGCCCATTGCACAGCTGCCACTACAGGCACAAGGGGTCCAGCTGCATCTTTCCAGCCAGGCCCCATGCCGGAATAGATGGTTGTGGTCCTGGCCTGCTGGACAGACCCCAGTGAGACAGCAGGAGTAGTTGGGGTCTAGTAGGACCTGAGTAGTTGGGATATTGGGTTACAAAAGGAAGGGGTGGTTCTCATTGAGACCCTGCTTGACTTCCTTTCTCTCAGCAGATCAGATAGTGGGTGGTGGGGAGGGGGACCATGCTGGTTTGGATTCCCCTCTGCTTTCCCCTCTGGCATTCATCTCAGCCAGTGGGCAAAGAGCTCTGCAACAGGGATCAGCCGACGGTCCTCAGCCTGCTGGAATCAATGGCCTTACAAACCACCACTGATTGCAGCAGAGCTAGGGAGTGGCCTCTTGTGGCCAGTGCCCCCTTCTCTGCTGGGCAGGAGGGCAGGGAATCACAGGGAGAAGAGACCAGCCCTCCTTTGGGATTTGATGATGCACTAATCTTAATCCTGGGAGTCCTGCCTTCAGAGCCTGTCACGGCTGAGTCTGGCTGTGAGCCTCAGGCTGCACAGCCCCCTCTGCACTCAACCCTGGGTCCTGAGCTGGCTGGCTGGGACGTGCCCCGGCAGCCCTGTCTGACCTCCATCACTGCTTCCTGAGGGGTAGGATGTGAGGACATTTTTATGTTGGACGGTTTCATCCTGGAGCAACAAATAAAACTATTTGTTATGAAATGTGCCTCCCTGTCTGTGAGAGACCGGACAGGGGTTGGGCCTCTGATCAGAAACCCCTGAACAGGCTGGACAAGAATCCTGGCCCGCTGTGATGGGGCTGCTGGTCAAGCTGGTTTGAAGATGGGGCTAGGAGTCACCTGGTAGATCTGGCACTAGGAGAATCCAGTGTATCTGCTCCCCATGTTACCTTGCAGCATTTTTCTCTGCAGATCTTTGGAAGGAGCACTGTCCAGCAGGTGCAGCACGGGCTTCAGGGTCCAAGTCCGGAGAGTTGGGCTCCACTCCAGCCCTGCCACAGAGCCTCTCAATGGGCAAGTCACTTTGGCTTAGGTTCCCAGAACTAGTGGCTAAAACTTTGAGGGACGAAGCATGCTACATTGTGGTGGCGGATAGTCGGGGCATCTTGCTTGGACTCCAGAAGCAGGTGTTTGAGTCGCACGCTGGACTCATTCCAAAGGTAAATGAACACTGAAGGTCATTCAGACTGGCAGGTTTAAGGCAGCTGGGGGTGCTGCTGGCCATGGTGCTCCCCTGTGTACCATTGTCTATGGAGATGGTTATGCCTCGGCCACAGTAGCCCAAAGGGCTGATTGGGTTTGGCGGATCTTTGATTTTTATCCATAGATCTCAAAGGGCATCACAAAAGTGAGGAAATGCTAGAAACACCCCACTTCCCCACCTCATGACAGCAGGAAGACTAAAGGCACAGAAAGTTGTGATCCCTTCGGACTCTACAATCTGTGAATCTATGAAAGAGGAGTGACTTGGCCACGGTCATACAACAAGTCAGTGGCAAAGCTTCGGAGTACAGAACTCACTCAGGTGTCCTGTGGTTCCCTCCGGCAGCCGTGGCGGACTCAACCGGCACTCCCTGCAAGGCAAAGGGCCAGCATAAGGCACTGTGCTCTGACTTGTACCCCCTCTGGAGCGCGGGACAGTGACAGCACATTTTATTCCAGGCTCTCAGGTTTCTCCCATACAGACAAATTGAAATGATCAAGGGCAGAAGAAAGTGCAGAGAAGTTTGGCATCAGAAGGCCAGTGGAAGAAGCCAGTGACAAGAATAGAAGTGAACCATGAAGGAAGGCATCATGGTCTAGTGCAGCGATTCTCAACCTGGGTGCCTCGCGAGCTTTTCAAGGGAGCCATGGAGTGTCATTCCGTGTTAGCCCTAGTAGGTGTGTAAATGCGATGCACAAGATAAACCCACTGATTTCAAATGAGAATCCACAGTGTTAAAAACCTTCCAACCTGCTGTATCCTTTCTCAGTTCTTTGCAATAGAAAAATTGCCACATTATTTTTCCATAGTCAAAAAATGAGTGAAAACTAAGAACCGGCATTTTCCCTGGGCTGCTCTGAGCCTAACAAGGAGTGCCTTGAGTCTAAAAAGTTGAGAAACACCGGTCCAGTGGTTACAGCAGGGGGTGTGTGAAGGGGTCAGATCTCCTTGATTCTATGCCCCGACTCTGCTACCAATTCACTTTGTGCCCCAGGCATCGCCTGTCCCCCCTTCACCTCCATACAATGGGGACAGTTGTATTTAAGTATGTTGCCCGAGCGATGTGTAATTCAACCCCCACACCACAGCAGTGTGTAATTCAACAATGCAGGTGCTAGCAAACACAAAGTGCTTTGGGGTTCCATAAGAAACAGGCCGTGGATCTGTGCAGATAGTGCACATTATTTTGCAGCTATCTAGTTGGTCTAATAAAAGATAGTGCCTCTTCCTCAAGAGTTTTGGATGCCTTGTGACAACTCATACACCCCTGGGGACAGCCCACAAGCAGCAGGCAGGGAGCAGGTACAAGCGGGGATCCATCCACCGCTGCCACTATCCTCAGCTGATTTGGGAATGGAGGGAGCCCAAGGGATAGTCCTTCAGGGATGCTAGGGACAGCAGAGGTGGGTGGGTTCCCCCTTCCTGCACTTGCCATGCCCACTGCAGTGGTCCCTCACACAAGGGTGGGTGTGGGGGTCTACACAGCCCCACTGGATCTATCCCTGTCCCCACACAGTACAAGGTCTGGCCTTGGACTGCGTGTGCACCAGCCCATGACTGCATGCATCTGTGCTTGTGATCACAGACTGGCTCCCAGTCCCTGCTGCATGGCCTTTTCTCCCCCTCTGCTTCCCCCTCACATCCCTGGCAGATCCATCGGCTCTGACCTTTCACGCTCACAGACACTGGAACCTTTTAAGCCCCCTGGGTCTGTGCTTGCTTGATGATCACTCATCCCTTTGTGAGGAGGGACTCCAAAAATAGCCTTTTCTGAAGACCACATCCCCCATCCCCTGGGTGTGGGCTGCCTCAACCACGAGAGCTGGGAAAGAGCTTGTGTTGTGCCATCTGAGTGGTGAGTCAGCCTCACCTGGGTAACAGGGACCCATCTCAAGGGACATGCTGTGAAGGACAGTGGCCTGGAACCAGGAAGGAGCCACTCCTTTCAGGACCGCAGGGTTTCTCTGGTCCTTCCTCCTCCTTCCCCACGGCTGCCGGAGGGTCCTGTCAACATCATGCTGGATTGGGGAACCACTGCTAGGGCTCTGGAAGTCCCTTTTCATTCCACTCTGCTTCTCTGCTAAGGGCCTCCTCCTTGTGTGAGAGGGGATTTCAGCTGGTGATGACCTCTCTGAGCTAAGATTGCCAGCAGATAGCAATTGGAGCAAACTGGCTGCGTCTACATGAGATGGTTACTGCGCAGTTGTTTAGTACTTGCATACCCGAGTACTGAATGACTGTGCAGTAACCAGCGTTACTGTGCAGTAGCATCCCCACATGGCTTCACGGTGATCCTGACTGCACAGTAGCTCATTGCTACTGCGCAGTAGCTCGTTACTGCTGCACAGTAGCATCGCGTCACAGTTCATGCCCTGTGACGCTCTCGTGCAGTACTAATGAGCTACGGCGCAGGAAGCGTCTTGTGTAGGCGCAGCCACGGTATCCTACCAGTGCATTTCAAATAGCATACTATTGTCAGATTGTCATTGCCAGCCCACTCTGAATATGAGCCAGCTGCATAGAGCACTGGTCATCCCCTGAGCCACCCAGAACTCCCCTCCCATCTACACTGTGCCAGTCTGTCCTAGCTTGTCCCTCTTTTCTCTGGCCCTCTTTTCCCAAGGGGCTATCCCCCTGCTCTGTCTATGCAGGCTGACCTCTTCCCCTAGCACCTCCCTGAAAATGCACTCCTAGCTGACAGGCCCTTCTCTAGTTAGTTAGAGACTACTGTTCACTCTTTCCTGTTTGTGTCCTAGTGATATTCTTGTCCCATGAGCAAGAGAGCAGGGACCCCTGTTTTAAACTCAATATCAGTGGTTCTCAACTGTGTTGGCACCCCTCACTGGACTTGAGGCTCTCCCCATAACTTTGGTGAGTTGAATAGCACTTCATTTCAAAACTAACTTTTGAACTAACTAAAAAACTTTTGAACTAACCAAAAAAAACTACTATGCTGACCTCCTTGCAGATGGGCTGGGCAGCAATGATGAGAGAAAAGCCAGGCAGGGACAAGCTTGAGCCCATGGATGTCTGCTTATCTCTTCACACCCTGGGGCACCCTTCAAAGGATCTGGTGGCACCCCAGGGTGCCTGGCACCCTGACTGACCATCTGCTACCTGCAGTTCCAGGGCACGGTCGGCAGGTGGCACTACGAGCACAGCAGTGCCAGGAACATTGCAGGGGCAAGGGTTTTTTTGGTGATTTCTTTCATGGGGCCAGGCATAGAGCTGGGAGAGATGTTAGATAAGGGGGCATGAAGTACCCTTCATTTCACTTCAGGCATGAAGTGTTCCTACATTTGCCGTTTCAGCTTCTAAGCAATGTTGCTGTTCCTTTTCCCTCTCCCACGTCCTCCCATGTCCTGGCCTTTCTGTTGTCCTGCACTCTCCTCACCATGCCCAGTGTGTGGGGACTGCCTTCCTAGAAGGGTGTGGCAAACACAGCTCATGTCTTGAGCTCAGGTGGCATCAGCTAACAGGTGCTGGGGACTCAGTAGCAGCATGGGAGACTGCTGGGATAAGTCAGACCTGGAGGTGATCCTGTTTGTCTGACTCAGAACTGAACCAATGTCCCTGGGGTCCTGCTTACGTGTCACCTGGTCAAGTACCAGCAGTTTACTTACCCCTCCCTGTTCCCCTACCTTGCAGTTTTGGTTGGATACAGATGCAGCTGTCCTTAATCATTGGGCAGCTCACCGGTTGTTCTATGCAGAAGTGACTGCATCACACTGGTGGCTGAATTGATGTGGAAGTGTTTGTAAAGGGTTTGGGGTTGAGGGTTTTCGTGCCTGGCATCATTCCTAGGAAAGACTCTGCTTCTGATGAGCTCCACCCTGATTAAAACCATCAGGGCTCCAGGAAAGCATCTGGAAATGCTGTAGATGCACCGGGATGCACACATCCCTCCCTTGTCTCCTAAATAAGCTGACCAAAGTAGTGGCAGGGGAGTCAGCATACAGCCCTTCCCTCTTTACAAATGTTGCATGGCCCTTTTGGGCTTCAAGATCTTTTCAGTGCCCCATCAAGATTGCTGGTGTGCAAGTCTTCTCCTCTGTAGCTCTTATCCATTTAGCACAACTTCCTTGCCTGGTCTCTTCTCTGTGAGTTTCCATGTCATTGTAAATCTTCCTTGCTGCTCGAAGCCTCTGTCTTGCTCTCCCATTGCTGGGATCTCACTCACCCTGGCCAAGCCTGGGTGTCTCTAGCCAGTAGTCTCCTTTTCAGGCACCTTCTAGTCCAGCCATTGCTGGGATAGCTCCAGATTTCTTTCTCTTTTGTCTTGTTTAGCAGGAATCTGTGGAATCCAAGAAGCCCATCATGGAGTTTCCTTCTGGCTCCAGGTGTCATGGAGAATATTTAGCAGCAGAGGGAGGTAGAAGGCTCTTTATGGCAATACATTTCTTGTTTGATGAACAGATTGGGGAAGGATGGTGACAGCCACAATATTTCCTGTGTGGGGGCTGTTCTGGGAATAGCCACCAGAACCAGCCACCTCTTCTGAATAAAAGAAAGGGGCTGCATTCCAGTTGCTAATGTAGAACTGAGCATAGTTATCTACCAGGACGTGGGGAGGGATGGCTTGAAAGCATTGTAGACTACAAGATACTAGAGCTCTAGGGAAAGGCATACAACGCTAGCAGTTAGTCAGGGCATCAAGGTTCATACTTGAGGAAAGCATGGCTTGGGCATTTTGCAATGGGCAAGGAAGACCTTTTGCTTGCAGAATTCCCAACTGCATTTCCACCTGTAGCTGTGGCTTAGATGCTGTAGCTTAGTGCATTGTCCCACGTAAAGTGTGTTTGGTGTATTGCAGGTTGGTTTGGACTCTTCCCCAGATGAGCAGTCAGGATAGGAGACACTGAGTGGCCCCAGGGCGGGTAACCTCGGCACTGAACACTCTGTGGCCGCAGCCCAGGGCTCAGAGGTGACAGATCTGCTTTCCACAGGCCCATTTTTCTTCCAGTTACCAAAGACAACAGAGTGTGATGTTGCCACTGCATGTTACTTGCTCAGTACTGTTGAGTGTGAGCCAGCAGAAACTGAGCAACACGAATGTTCATCCAGTTAGGGCTGCAGTGGACTTGGGGAGAAGGGGGTAGGTGGCTTGCCATGTTACAACCCTAGCAGCACCTGATCTCACACAGGATCCAGGCTCTTAGCACTGGCAATGTCAGCCTGGGGCTTTTACTAGCACCAGATTCAGGACAAAAATCTCTTGCAGATGGAAGGGTTTCTTTCTGGTGCAGTCTTCCAGGAGAGAGTAGATGAGTCTTCTGATGCAGTCACACATTGTGCCCTCTGTGCTGCACATCAGGTGTCTGCCAGTGTTAGAATCATAGAAAACGAGGGTTGGAAGGGACCTCAAGAGGTCACATCTAGTCCAACCCCCTGCTAAAGGCAGGATCAGCCCCATCTAGATCATCTCAGACAAAGCTTTGTCTAGTCTTAAAAACCTCCAAGGATGGAGCTTCCATCACCTCTCTGGGTACCTGTTCCAGTGTTTTACTACGCTCCTAATAATAAAATTCTTCCTAATATCTAACTTAAACCTCTCTTGCAACTTGAGACCGTTACTCCTTGTTCTATCATCTGCTGCCATTGAGAACAGTCCAGCTCCATCCTCTTTTGAACCCTCCTTCGAATCAGGTAGTTAAATCCCCTCTCATCTCCTCTTCCCTAGACTAAATAAGCCCAGTTCCCTCAGCCACTCCTCATAAGTCATGTGCCCCAGCTTCGGAGCCATTTTTGTTGCCCTTCGTTGCTCTCTCTCCAACTTGTCCACAGATGTGGCCTCACCAGTGCTGAATACAGGGGAATAATCACTTCCCTTGGCCTGCTGGGAACACACCTACCAGTGCAGCCCAGTATGCTGTTGGCCTTCTTGGCAACAAGGACACACTGCTTGCTCATATTCAGCTAATTGTCCACTGTCACCCCCAGGTCCTTTTCTGCAGAGTTGCTGCCCAGCCAGTCAGCCCCCAGCCTGTGCTGTGCATGGGATTGTTCTGTCCTAAATGCAGGACTTTGCACTTGTCCTTGTTGAACCTCATGAGATTTCTTTTGGCCCAAGCCTCCAATTGGTCTAGGTCACTCTGAATCCTATCCCTATCCCCCAGCCTATCCTCCCTATCTTTATTCCTCCTCCCTATCTACTATTCCCGCCAGCTTGGTGTCATCTGCAAACCTGCGGAGGGTGCACTCTATGCCATCTTCCAGGTCCATGATGAAGACACTGAACAAAAACAGCCCCAGGACCGACCCCTGGGACACTCTACTTGGGCAAGCTGGATTAGTTTGACAGGCTGACACACACGAGGCCTGGGCCCCAGCTAATGCACCATCAAGCTCTGTGCTGCTGAGAGACTGGGCCTAGCGCAACGATGCTAAAGCATGAAGAGCAAGGACTAGGCAAGCAGGGCGGCCGGGGTCAGCAGTGCTGGTGTGACGTGCTATGGCAGGGGAGGTGGGGAGGCAAACTTTTTGGCAGGTGTGCCACAAATTAGCCCCACACCTTCCCAAGTGTCATCCCTTGTCCTTCCCCTGCTAAGTGTGCTGCTCTGCTTTTTGCTCCACTTTCTGCTGCCATCCCTGTGCTCCCTGCCTGATCTGCTGCTCTGCTCCCTGCTCTACCACCGAGCTTCCCGATCTGCCACATGCCCCCCACACAGGTTGCCTGTGCTACAGGCTGACCCCTATGCTGTGGGATCACTCAAGGCTCCAAGCCTTACTCTGCAGCGACGATATAGCCCATGCTGGCTTTAGCGTCCGCAAAGCAGCTATCGCCCTTCCCTTGCATGATGCAGCTAAGGATTTGCAGGCAGGCTGCCTGGCGTCGGTGCCATGGCTGTTGTGAACGAATGTGCACCCGCGCATGCCAGAGACCTGCCTCTTGCCCTGCACTCTTGCAGGTGTACACGGGACAGGCCCGAGGGTCCCCAGGAGTCCCTCACGGCTGCGGCGGGGCTCTAACCCTGTCCAGCCTCCCCAGGCCACCCCACCCGGCAGGACGCAGGTGCCTGCAGGGGCCAGAAATGATTTCCTGTGCCCACGTGCAGGGCAGGTGTGACTGTGCCCATGGGCCAGCAGGGGGTGGGGGAAGCACGGGGCGGGCAGAAGGGAGCCAGTCCCCACCTGCGCATCGGTTGAAGGGCAAAGCTTGGCACAAGACTCCATTTCCCGACATGCACGGCGCACGCCTCCATTTCCCAGCATGCAGCGCGCGGGCGGCCGCGGCTCGGGACTCTATTTCTCTATAGGTCGCGGTGGGGGCGGGTGTCTTTCCCAGCATGCGGTGCGCGGGTGGAGGCCGCGGCAGTAGCGCCGGTTGACGTCAGGTGGCGGTGGAGCGGATATCCGGCCGCCCCGCCCGCAGCAGCTCGGGCCGCCGGGCTGAGGAGAGGCAGAGTCGCCGCCGCCGCCGCCATGGGGTGCACGCTGAGCGCCGAGGACAAGGCGGCGGTGGAGCGCAGCAAGATGATCGACCGCAATCTGCGCGAGGACGGCGAGAAGGCGGCCAAGGAGGTGAAGCTGCTGCTGCTCGGTGAGGCACCCGCGAAATGGCGGCGGGCCCGTCCCGTGCCGTCCCGTGCCGTCCCGTCCCGTCCTCAGGCTGGTCCACGACCCCTCCCCGCCCCGAGTTCCTCACAGGTCCAGACATCTGGCAGCAGAGGAGCTTCCCCCCTCCCTCCCGGATAGATTTGGGGTGACTTGGTGCCAGGACTGGGGGGGATGAGGCAGGAATTGAGTCACGAGCAGAAGTGGCTGACACGGGGGCGGGGGGCAGTTGCCCCCGCGGAGCCGTGTTCTCTGTGCGGAGCTGGGGGACCGCAATGAAGGAGACGGTTTAGCTGTCGGGGAAAGCCTGTCATGTCGTGGGCCTGCCCGGAGGTGTATCGGAGGCCCCGCTTTCGGGGGGATGATTTAAAAGCGGTGGGGGAGGCAGTTTTGCAGCAGTGACCTGCATGGAAAGAGGGGGCTAGCACTAGTCTCTTCTATCATCAGCTGCTTTTTTCTTCAAGTTTGCCATGTTTTGTTGGGCATGGGCAGGAGCCTGTTTTGCTTCCATCCCTTTGCTGAACTCTTGGTTTCCTCAAGAGACGGTGGTAAGAGTCCTCCTATGAAGGACCTGCATTATTGATCTTGTTTTTGGCCAGCCGGTGCTGTGAGCGAGAGGTGCCCTGAGAGCTGTGGTCCTTCACGTGTGTGCAGATAACACTGCTAATTGGTTGCGAGTCTCACAGTCCCTGGGGTTTTGTTCCCTTGGGACTTGCAAATCCCGCAGAGGAGGGTGGCTTGATGGGGTTTGTAGCAAGTTTGTGTAAATTGACTTGTAGTTCTCAGCCTCACTGAACTCGAGGGCTCCTTCATAACTCCTGAAAATTGAGTAGCTCCTTATTTTAAAAAGGATTGTGTGTTTACAGGGCTTACCCCCTCGCAGAGAGCCTGGGTTATGGGGGTGGGGGATCAGCCAGCCTGGGTCTGCTTCTCTGCTGCTCTCCTCACGCCTTGCATTACCCTTCAGAGGATCACACGCACCCTGACTTGAGGATCCCTGCTGTCAGGTTTTCCTGCGTGGCATGGAAGTAGAATACAGTCAGCCATAAATGCCTCTCTCAGAGGAATTTACTGTTGATAGTGCCAGACATGACTTGCCCAGGAGGGTTGCCCTGTTTTGCCAACCCCCCGGGACAGCTTTGGATAGCGCTGTATATTTCTCTGGTCATCCTAGTCCATGGCAGGGCCTCTGTAATTATAGAGAAAATGCTGCGCCACCAATTAAGTTGGTAGCAGGGTGGATCCACAAATGGCACCGAATTTCCATGGGTTTGGGTGGTGGTTAAATAGCTGCTTTCCAGAGACACTTCTAAAGGAAAAATGGATAGCTGCTCTGGAATATCTCCAAATATAGTTACTCTCATTCTGGGTTAAGCGTTCACATGTGGATTTACTCCGGAATAGTTGTGCTTTAATTCTGTAGCACCTTAATGTGGATGAGGTTTCTCATTTCCATTTGGGGTAAGCTACCAGTCCCTGCAGTGTCTCTTGGCAGTGAATTCCACAGGCTGATTGCACACGGTGTGAAAAAGAGCTTCCTCTTGTTAATTTTGAACCTGCAACCCAGTAATTTCATTTTCTGTCCCCTGGTTCTAATATTGTCAGGGATATTAAATAAATAAATCCCTATTTACTATGTCTGCACCACTTAGTGTTTTGTAGACTTGTCATGTCTTCCTTGAAATAAATGTCTCTGTTCTAAGCTGAAAAGTTCTAGCCTATTTAGTTTCTCTTTTTATGGAAGCCCTTTTGTACCCCTGATAATCTTTATTTTTTTTCTCTATACCTCTTCTAGTTCTTCTGTATCCCCCCCTTGAGGTTTCAGAAACAAGTTTAGTGGTGCCTTGAGCATGACCAGTTATGAAAGGGTATCCTATAAACACATGTTCTTTGTATATAAAATCGGGGCTAGCTTATGTATGGGTAAAGCAAAGCAATCAGTTGCTAAGATTAAATGCATGTACTGTGGCCTCAGTCATTTGGTTAACATTTCAGAAATCTGAAGGAAAATGTAAATTTTAAATAGTTTGAATCCTAGTGTTTTAATGTAAAAAAAAAAAAAAATAGCCCATGTCTAGATTGGGGGAGAGGGGGGAGTATTTTATTTAATTTACCTGTAGGAGATCTATGAGGCTATTTATGTAAACTGTTGCAGTGAAGTCTAGGGGGGGGAAAAGTATTTTGCTGGGGGGGATAGGAATAAAATAAAAGCCTTAGAAGCTGTAGTCTATTTTCAGAACACAGTTTCCATGTATTGTGAAGTGATGGCTGAAACACAGAATACAGCGAACCATCTCACCTTCTGACTCTGGTAAAACACTGGCCTAGTTTAGTATTTCTCTGCAGAATTTTTGTGGTTTGGGAAAGCATGCTTGCATTTGCACAAAGTCTACTTGTTCTTCCCAAACACAGTATTAACAGTGATTTTTTCAACCAGGGTGTTACAGCAGGTAGGGTTGCCTTAATATCCGTTCCAGGGTGCTGCAGGGTGCCAAACAGTGTTAATACAGTTAGGCGTGCAAACATGATTTGCAAGGTGAAACCTAGAGATTTCAAATAGGAATCTGTGATGTTAAAAGCATTTGGACTTGTTGAGGTCTTTTTGAGTTCTTTGCAACAGAATGGCCCTGTTAGTTTTCACTCAGTTTGACTACAGAAAACCAAGAGCTGACATCTACCAAGTGGTTGTCTTGAGCCTAAAAAAGCTGAGAACCAATTCCTTAACAGAATCTTCCAGCATGATGACAATGCTAAATTGCTACAAGATACAGCTGTGTAAGCTGCATTCACCTTCCCTGCCTCCTTTAAAAAAAAAAAAAAAAAAAAAAAAAAAAGACTCCAGAATTAAAAAAAAAAAAACCAACCCAAAAACAATCCCTCCCCTCTGCCCCCCGGTACAGCCAGTTTCTGGTATTTACTGCTGCTTTGAGTTTCCACTCTTCTTTCTGTTTCTTTATTTTGCCCTTATTCAGAACACCCCAGAAACAGCATTGAAGTATGGGTGCTTGGTCAATTTATCATGTTCTCCAAGCCATTTTATGACTACTTTGTGATCACTGGTGTAAAACAATATAATGTTTATTTCTGTGAGAGCCCCACATAAAAGGAACCACATTACCAGTTATGTTTAAGTTTCACAACATTGTCTGTTGGGAAATGGTTACACCCATTGTCAAGCTACATAAGCTGGAGTCTGGGGTTTGCCCAAGGTCATACAAGCCCTTGTAAGATGGAAGGCAATTATGTGATATAGTTGACTCTCGGACTCTCATTAACAGGTCCTCTTGAACAAGATTTGTAGGTAATTTAAATGATCGGGTAGACCAGTCTTCATCACCAGGATAGAAATTGTTGACCTGTTTCCAACAACAAATGTGACTCTCGGGTGGGGGGATGGGGTGGGGAGGAAGCCATGGTAAATCTGCGCACAAGAGAGGAACTCTAGAGCTCTTGATTTGCACAACACTCCTTTTGTTATAGTTTGTTTCCATTGCCTCCAGGAAAACTCTGCTTGGCAGGAACAGACATGCGATTTAGCTGACTCCGGGTTTTTCCTGTTATGATGAGCTGCATGACATGGGAGAGCATAGAAATTGGGGCATTTCTTCCTGGGCAGTTTGTGCTGCCCTATTAGTCCATTGCACAATAATTTTCAAAGTGTTTAGTGTGCAATACCTTGCTGCCTTTAACTTTTTTTTTTTTTTTTAATGTTGAATCATTGGTGGCAAAAATGCATCTTTGAGTGTAGAAGGCAGTTCCATGTTGAATCCAGTCAACCTTATTCCTCTGTGTGGAACATAGGTGATGAATAGGGGAGGTATTGTGGGGGGTGGGGGTCGTTTTCCCCTCCATCCCAAGAGCGCTGGTGCCCGCTCTGACAGTGAGCACTCTGGTTGGTAGAGGGGCATGGAGAGTGCTTGTGCCTGTGCTTTTCCCCCCCCCCCACACACACACAAAATTGGCCCCTCTGGTTGCTGCTAGCTGCTGGGGGACTGTTCCCTGCCCTGGTCATGCCACTCTGGTGGCCCCCCCTCTGCGGGGGGGAGTGTGCATCAGTCGCCCATGTAACTTACTTTTGAAAACCAGCATCTTTAGACTTGAGTCATGCAGGCACATCCAGTATTTGTGTTTAATGCATATTTATCAACCTGTTGAAATTACAGGCTTTGACTTAAAGCCCCTAGTACTTGGATGGGCACTTGAACATAATAGCAAAATGTAGTTTGTAGAAAATAATTATAATGGTAAGTCTATCCTAAGATGCCTCGCACAGCCAATCAACCAACCAAGCATATTGGAAGGAATGGCGCCACTCTCTCTAAAGATTCCTCTTGCCATTTTTCACTTCTTGGCAAAGCCTGAGAAGTGTCAGTTAGTGCTCTGAAATTTAAACAAGGTTCTGGTATTTCTGACCAAACTCCAAAGTTGAAGACCATGTGTGGGGAAAATACCCTGCCACTAGTCTTTTTTTTTTTACACTCAAAGCAGATGTTTTGGTGTGACAACTGATCTGGGGTCAGCATCTCTATGTAGATTTTCCTGGGACAGAATCCATATTTCCGACAAATGGGCAGTCAGCATAGGTTACAGTGCACCAAAGTAGGTTCATAGAAGTGTGGTTTTTGAACTGTATCTAAATCTTAACCTAGTTTGTGGAAAGGGTCCTTAAAGGTAGTTAGCAATTCTGATATTGCAAGAGTTATCTTGTGTCAGCCATATCTGATGAACACTTCCTCAAAAGCAGATTTGAAATAGTTGATAATGGATTGCCTTGTCAGTGTCAAGAGGTGGTGGTTTCTTGAGAGAGACTTGAAGTGTTTCCTTAAGGGCACCTGGTCTTCAAATGAGATGCAAACAGGCTTCATCATGTGACTAATTTTTGCCCAGGTTTTCACCAGCCAGGAAGGTGATGGGTCTGAATTGCCTCCAAAACTTCATTGAGTGACTTGGGTGAATCTCTAGCAAATAGTCTCTATGTAACCTCCTCTGCCTTTTTTTTATTTGCCTTTCCCCCCCCCCCCCCCCCCAAAAAAAAAAAAAAAAAGACTCAGCCAACCAAGGTGGGGTTTCTTTCCCTTCAAAACAATGTTTTGTTGTAATAGGGATTTTGGATCTACAGTGATTGAGACAGTCCTGAAGAATACTACCAAGCTGTCTGCCACCTTGAGCAGAACTATTGTCTCAGACTGAAGGCTGTGGACAGATACATTTTTTTTTTTTTCCTTCTCATAGAGTAATCTGTCTGAGAATCTGTATTCTATCTCCACCCTTCCAGAGTCCTCTTGTGCCCAAATCCTCATTCTCTTTGAGGAAGAGCATCAAAACAGGCTCTCTGTTCTAGTGAGAGATGTGTGCACCAAAGTCAGTCCCTTTCATTTGGTGGTTGCTTATTTTAATTTTTTGGGTATGCACCTGCCAAACCTTGTTAATGTAGAAACATTTTTAGATCAAAAGTACATATAGAATATAAAAGTAAATGATTGTGAAAATGCATGTGTTGGGTACTTGTTTATTTATGTATGCAGCAACTTGTTATGCCGCAGTTCATAAGTATGGTGGGGACGTTGCTGCGCTGTCCTGCTTCGTTAATCAGCATGACTGCTTTTGCTATTTCAGAACTGAAATTAGCAGTTGTTAGAAACCAGATGTGTGTATCCTTATTTCACTTTCTCAACTGTTGTAACTCAACCCTTATGTAACTCTCAAAAAGGTAATGGGCTTAAAAGGCATTGGAAATATTGTTACAAAAAATTACTTCCTTTCTCTCACATCTGGGGTAAAAGATTCTGTCACCTTTTGTAATATGTGCAAAATGTAGGCTGTAGTTTTTTATAGCCAATGCAGGAAGGTTAACATCTTCAAGTAAGCACTATCAGTCTGGAAAGTTCATGAGCTACTATTTTACTAGACCTGGCTGTCTGAGGGTCCATGTTTGTGTTTAGACATATGCAGGGATTCAGATGTTCATGTCTAAAGTAATTTCCAGCTTGGATCTTTATATGTAATTAGAAAGCAAAATAGCTCTTATGAAAGGATAGCCCTAAGAAGACCTCCATCATATGAGGAGGTAGGCATTTGAGTCAAGAATAGGCAATGTCATTGTGCCACTTCACATGTGTATCAAGTCCTATGTGTAGAGGTGAGCGAGGAACACTGAAGCAGTTGAACTGAGAGAGATGTGTTAGTTTGATGTTTTGCCAAAAGATCTGTTTTGTGTGTGTTGTGTAACTTGTACAAAAATGGCTGGTGCTGGCTGTTGAGTAACACTGCTTTTAATTGGTTTGAAATACTCCCAAGGTTGCTGTACAAAATGCTGCACAAACAGCTACATAACAAATGTGCTGAGCTGGCTATAATATGCATATTTTGTGATGCAGAGAAGCGATCTCTATCCTGATATTGTAATGCTTTTGCTGTAGTTAAAATCTAATGTTTCTCTTCAGAGAGGAATTTAAGCTATCTGGCTGAGTTTCTTGGCTCATGAGCGTGGGTGACAGGGTAGATTGCTGTGGAGGGTAACTGTGATGGTCTGAATCCCTGGTGGAGATGAACATCTCTGATACTTGCATTGGGGGGCCTTCTGTCCAGTGGCCACTGATGGCTGGAAAGAGGGCAAATAGTAGGGGTAGCCAGAATCTTGAATCCCACACGTTTTAAATAATAAGGCTCTCAACAGTCTGAAATACTTGGAAAGGCCATTCTTTGCATTTGAGGTTTTTGTGTGCCATGCATAGATGCATTTGTGTCCAGCTTGTCAATATTCATGTGCCCTGTAGTAGTAACCCACAATTGTTCTGAGATGCATCAAGCTTTACTTTCTAATTGATTTCATTATTTTGCTGTAGGTTAAAATTCTTTAAGCACTTGTGACTAAAGTGATGTCACTTGTTCCTAAAACAGTACAAACTGCTGCTGCCATTGAGTAGTATTGCATATATTTTAGCATTTTCTACAATATATGCAGCCACCTTTCCAGGTAAGCCAAGTATCTTGTTTTCACAGACACTATCAGGTGACGCAGAGTAAAAGTGATTCTTAAAGCAATTTTGTTGTAATGGAGATCTTAGAATAGAATAAGATCCTCTAATCTCTTGCAAGATAACAATGGAGAAACATTAGCTTGTGCACGTTGTCTATTCTGCAGCTGTAACATTTGGATTAGTTGCAACACAGTTGTCCCTTACTCCCATTTGAATATGGCTGGAAATTTGTGGTGTAGCTGGGACCTAGATTTGTCTCTGTTATAACCTCTGTCAGCTGCTAAAGGGAGCTCCTGGGTCACTGATCCTACACCCCTGCAAGTCCTTCATTCTTCTATATTTCAAATTTTAACTGTTAGAGTAAGAGTCTTGGGATAACTGCTCTAACCTGGTTTCCAGACTTGATTATAGCACTTCCATGGAAGTCTTTTACATATGGATTAAGGACAACTCTTACCTTGCTAATTACTAAGCCTTTCTGACCCCCTCCCCTCCTTTAATTAGCACCCTCTTCTTAAATTCTCTAAGCAGTCTCTTTGTACCCTTGATTAGATTTTACAGTTATTCAAAGAAATATTGTTACATGTGACTTTGTTAGGGAACAGTTTGTTCTGACTGCTACACTAGTATTTTCTGACTGCTCAAGTAAAATTTCTAACTCTGTAATATCCTGACCTATCTAGATCTTTTTGTGGAAGGCAGTTAAGCATTTTCTGTAGGTCCAACTTTTTAAGCATTTTTTATCCTTTGTGCATTTGAATTGCATCTTCCTTTTGCATTTACCTCTTCTTGGCCTTCTGTTGGCAATGGCTGTGCTACCTGAAAGCCACATCACCTGCGAAACAAATATTAAAGGAGCTCTTAAGAACCGAGTAGAAACTGATTTATCCTGGCAGAGATGCATTGGCTTTTGTTTTCTTTAAGTTTGTTGGTAGATGAAAAATGTAACCCCTGTGCTCGCAAACCTCATACCTGTGCCAACCATCATACCATCGCATACATCATAACTGTGCCAAGTACTTCAAGTCTTCCTGCATAGCACACTGTGAAATATAATCATAACAACCTCTTACACATTCAGATCCCTTATGCAAAATTGGCTTAATGCAACATTACAATGAAAAGCCTTAATTGCACAAGTCAGCTTTAACAGTAATTTGCCCCTTATGCAGCATTTTGACTTCTTTCTGGTTAAACTTCAATGCTTTATGTACTTATTCAGTCTTACATTTCCTTAACACCTAATTTTCCAATCTTGGGCAATCAAAATTGTTTGATGGATTGGGTATGTTTAATTTCTGTACCTAATGCTAGCTGTAACTTGTACATTATCAGTTGCAAGGATAATGTTATTTGATATACTAGTTTTGGAAAAATATTCCTGGCCTTTGTGCTGAATTAACTGCCTGCAATAAGTTGCTCTGAAGTTTGCTTTAACTCTGTGAGAAGGACCAGATGAAACAAACTTCTGTAAGGATTTGATGCTTTATGGAAGAAGAGGTAATTTCTTGGGAAGCTGCATTGCTTGGGTGGATGTAATACTTGCGAGAGTCTACCCAAGGCATGTTGTTACTCCGATATCATTTATCTTTCTTCATAGCCGCAGTTTTGAATGAGGATGTGTGGGCAGTATTTGTCAAACTGGCTTATCTAACTAGTATCTGACTGGTTCCAGTAGGTCTAGCTGATGGGCCTGTTTTTCCATCCTCCTAGCTCAGATGATTAGCTTTATCAGCTCCACTGTGAAATTTGTCTTCTCTAGTAGCAATTTTTAAGTAACATGACTTTTAGGTCTGTCATTGGAAGGTCTATTTTAAGCCGCACTTATTCCAAGTCTCCTGTCATCTTTTTAAAAAATGCTGCTACTTACTCTAAGTATCTTCAGTCATTCACCCTTTGGATCTGACAGTCTTTTCAAAACATTTTGCATCTTCTAATCTTCTTTCCAATTATCTCTTTAATATGTTTTGATCAGTCTTATGAATGGCAAATTGCCTTTGTCCTTAGATTTGTTTCCCAGTGTTATAGCTATACTTGCATTTGCAATACATATTCTCCAAGTGAACCTAGTATTTGGGACCCTGATTTCATGATGATTAATGGGCCTTTTCTCCCCTGCCCCCAGTCTATTTGCATATTATGCTGCTGCTCCTTGCTTCTGTACAGCATTTTTTCCTCTATTCTTGACAACAAATTTTATTTTTTTCAGCCCTCTCCCATTACTGAACTAGTGATCTGTTCCATATAGGGTCTCATAAAACTCTCATTACTGAAATACTAGTTTCTATTAATGCATGAAATAGTGTTAATAGCATGCATCTTCTGTAGTCTTCTTGGTGCAGCAGGGGTTTGTCTTATTTGAAAAGAAGGAGCCTCAGGGGCTGGACTGGATAAAATATAATATATTGGATAAAATATAATATGGCCTTGCACTTATTACGGTGAAGCTTGAAACTTTTGAAATCCCTCACAAGGAGCAAACTGATTGTTGGGGATTGCTTGGGCTTTTGAGAGTAGACAAGAAGATGTAATGGCTCCACTAGACTTTTTTTGGGGGGGGGTAGGAAAAAGGGCACTTGGCAGATGCGTTAATCAAGAGAGCTAAACTACAAAATAAGATTGTTTGTAGCCTGTGTAAAGAAATACTCAAATTATTTGCTTAGGTGTACCAAAGGGAAGCATCTGTGCTTACTGTAGGAAGGTGTGTGGGTGGTGAAGGCCAATGTCCCTTGAGGTCCTGATGACTTAAATTGCTCCTCTACATACTGTAGGAGGTGGGTTCATCTCTCCACAGTTATTGGAAATATTATTGCAATGTTTTAGACTCACGGTGTCTTCTCAGAGGGTACCAGAAGACATGTGCGTTTTCAGTTTTGTGGCTTACGATTAAAAGAGGGCATATAGCATCATTTGAAGTCAAGCTGTTCCCAAGGCTGCTGCAATCATTGGACACCTTAGATGTTATAACAACCATTCTCCATGCTGCATGTGCTTGGATGAATTGCTTTGCATCACTGGGTGCTACTAGGCCACTTTCCAGGTATGGATGGCCATTGGCTCACAGGGATCTCACTTGCCCTCTAACAGGCCTTATTTTTAGTCCTGCTGGGTGTCCACATCCCCTTCTCACCCAGGCTAGCCCAGGTGGGGGTTCCAGTTTAGTTGCTGAAAACTCACCTGTGGAACAGGCTGTACTACTTTACATGGTACCAGATAGGAGACCAAGAGAGGCCTGGCTTGATAATTTAGTTACATTTGAGGTGAATCAAAAAGCTTTATCTCAACCATAGGTCTTTGGGTAGATGAAGGATGTCTTAAACTTTTTGAGAAGCGCTCTCATCCCTTTCGCCCAACTAATATAACTTGAAATGAAATGTCAACATTCATTAACTGCTCTTGCTGACACTGAAAACTAGGGCTGTGCAAAACTTTGGGTGCTGATTTGATTTGGTGGTCAAATCTCTGAATCTGTATTGAATCAGGGGACCAGTTCAAAGGTCCACATTGATTCAAAGCTCTCCAAATCTTTGGAAAAAATTTGGAGAGCTTTGATGATTTGGACAGTCCCTGCCTGCTGCAGCAGGGAGCTAGAGCCAGACTCCATGCTGGTAGGTAGGGGCTAGGGGAGGGGACTGTGGGGTGAGTCCTCCAGCCCCCATCCTCTGCCTGCTGCCCCCATGGCTGTTCCACCTGCCCTAGCTCACAGTGCTTCAAAAAAAAAAAAAAGCCCCACTCACTGGGTGCTGCTGGGGGGGAGGGGGGGGCAGCTATGCCCACCCCATCTCCGGCCCATTAAGAGAAGAAAAAATGAGGAAAAACCCAGGATTTGCTGCTCCTACCGTGGCCTTGGGGCTTCAGGGGGCTCGTGAAGAGTCCCCCACATGGTGCCAGGCAGTGGGGATTGCGACCCTGGGTCCCCCCCTTACCCCTGCAGGAATGGTGAGTGCAGGGTTTTTTTTTCTTAAAGGTCTGGACCTTGGGTGGGTGGGGCAGCTACGGGGTGAGACTGGGGGAGCAGAGAGGGGGCAGGGGCTCTTGCAGACCCTGTCCACACAGTGGGGGGGCAGTGGGGATCACCCCCCGGCCTGGCAGCACCCAGTGATTCTAAGCTTTTTTTCCCCCAAGTGCTGGGAGCGGGGGGCAGGCAGGGCAGCCATTGCTGGGTTGGGAGAGCGGGCGGGGGTTGGGCCTGGCTTGGGCAATTCAGAGATTTGGCAGAATCGATTCCGGACAGTGATTTGAATTGCTGTCCCCCAAATCGGCCAAATCTGAAGTGAATCCTAGCTGCTTTGCACAGGCTTATTGAAAACTTTATTAATGTTGGAAATGGGAATCCATGTGTACAATTTCTAGTGGACTTCAAGTGCATCCAAGGCTGGCACATCACTCCCTCTCTGGAATGGCCTGATGCAGGTTTCAAAGCTTGTTCTCAGCACTTCTGCAGAGATTACAGTGTGTGAGCTGTTGTGGTTAAAAGCTGTGCCTGTAGAGTTTACAGAGCATTGTTTGCAAGTCTCCTTCCTTTGCTACCCAAACTTATACCTGGAGTACCTAGGAGTATCTTTCAGCTCCTGTTACTAAGTTTTCTCAGAAAAGACTAGGCTTGTCTGTATCACAGAAGACAGATAGATGTGGCAGTTCTGCATAGTCCATTTATAAATGGAAGTCACGTTTAATCCAGTCTTGTTCCTGCTGAGGAAGAAGGACTTTTAACTAAAATTTGAGTTCAGTCATAACTTCCAAGTTAGCAATATCTGTTCAGTTCAGCAGTTGTATTTAATGGACAAATCTAGGATCTGGCTGTGGATTTCATGTGGCTTTACATTTTTAATACAGTGTATTGGGGGTAGGGGGTATACAAATCTGTATATAGAAATTTTAAATAGGCATCTAGTATCCAGTCTAAAGCTGTGTTTTTACTAAAGAGAAAACCAGCAACCTGCAAAATGATAAATATGGGTTTCTTGTTAAGCTGTTTTTATCTTCTCTCATTACAGGAAAATTTCTGCCTTCCTTTAAGGAAATGGTTGGTTGATCATTTCCCTCTTTCTATACGTGCTCCCACTGATGCTGTTATTAATTTGAAGCCAATTAGGAAGCTGTTGTATTGGGGTACTCCCCACTGGGGCCAGTGGGACTTCTGTTCAAGAAGGAGCCTTAAGTGCCTGTTATAGAAGCTTATAGCCAGAAGTAGTTTTGGTATGATGTATCTTTTTATAACTGAAAAGAACAACAGGTTCTCATAACTGAGCCCATGTGTGGAAAAACACTTTGAACAGTTTATTTTATGCTTTTGGCTCTTCTGTGGGGTAGGTGCAATCCGAGTTCAGCAAGCAAACCTCACCTCTTGGTTTATTTCTGTTGTAGGCAAAAACCATATAATTTCAGGCATGCCTAATGTCTGATTATCTAGGAATTATTATTCTTTTAAGACAATTTAAACAAACAAAAAACAAACCCCAAACAAACTTGTCTTTATCGCTTGGGTACCTTTGTTCTCATTTCTTTTCAAAGAGAACAGTGTTCTTATGTTCAATGTTTTGCATATGCAAACGTAGCCAAATAGGGTTAAATGAGCTCATTGCTGATTTTGAAGATGGGAAGTGAGACTTTTGAGGTTTGTTTTTTTTTTAACATAATTTCAGAACAGAGATAATGTAATTTGTTAACCAGAGTTCAGGCTTGGTTTCTAAAGTGATCTCTAGGTAGCTGTTCTAATCAAACAAAAGGAAACATTTGTTATATATCTTTTCTATTACAAAGTGTCCATATAATGCTGTGAATTCCACTTTTTTCTCCCCAGTTCAGTAAAGTACACAGAGTTCCTGGGCCTTTGAAAGTTTACAGTTTTATGGAATTTATAATTTTAGCAATGATTTGTATGCAGAGTCCTCAGGAATTTCAGATGTCCTGTTATCCAGTCACTATAGCCACCCTGGAAAGCTATGCTTAGCATTAGAAATTATTTAATGGAAAAGGCTTTGTTAGTCATCTAGAGGGACTTGTCTTGTACAGTAAAAGTGGCTTACATTTAATTGTAAGCATAAGTTATAATGATTGAAGATGGCTCCCGGCAATACATAAAGGGTGGTGATTGAATGTTATTTATGGAATTGAATGGAAAAGTCAGCGCTATGGGGGGGGAGGTCTGTGTTGGGGCCATCACTACCTAATCTGAAGAAAGAAAAATATAAATGTACAGGCCCTAATGAGCTGGGGATGAGCTGTGAATGCCAAAGGAAATGGAAATAACACAGGCCCCTAGAGAAATTGGGAATGTAGGTAGGAATGAGATTAAGCTGGAAAAGTTCAAGAGAAATCATCTTGTTTGGAGAGTAGGACAGAGAAAAATAAGCTGAAATCTAGGAATTTAGAACAAGGGGGAATCTGAAAATGGTTTTATATGTGCAATCTCCAAATCTCAGACCAGACCAGTAATGAACCCTCTCTTGGCCATTCACATATGACTGCGCCTGAAATTTGTCCTCTAGTGCTGAACAACTTCTTTGCAAGGAGACTGCCAGAATAGGAGAGCAGAGCAAAAGTTTGTGGGGCTGACTAGAGGCGGGTGTTTTACAATAGTTACTTAATGTGCTGCTTTGTGTCAGGTGGCCATCAGAGGAGTAAGGGGTGACACTGAGAAGGAGAAATTGGAAGATTTAGATTAGGGATTAGTATCCCAGTGGATGTGGCAAAAGCTCAGTTGCTTATGGAAGTCGGTGCTAGCATGGGTTTCACAAGTGTGTATTTAGGGATGAATCTGTGTTGGCATGGAAGAAAGATCTGGTGGCCTAAACCGTTTTCTATAACAACTCACTAGTGTGAAGATATTTTTTTCCTTTGAAGTGGGATAGTTTCAGGAGATGAATTAGAGATTTCTTTAAAATATGTATATTCCATTTTTTTAATTAAAGTATTCTTACAACTTCTTTTGGCTCTCAAGTGAAGTCATTAATGGCATAACCTTGATATTTTCTTTGTCAGTGTAAGGATTGATAAGGCAAGTTAAGCATTGACTTCAGCAGAAAGATGGGTTTAAGATGAATCATAGATGAAACAGTGGCACGCAGGCAATGGCACGCAGTCTAACATGACTTGGAAGTTATCTCATGAATTCTTCTGTCAGGCCTTGTGGTTTGGATAAGGTTGGTTTGTTTGGTTTTTTGGGGTTTTTTTTTTTATAACAAACTGCATATACCATTCACAGTACATTGAATCCCTGTTTTAAGGGGGATGTACAGGATTGTTGTCAAAATAAAATGACGCTTTGGTTAGAAATACCACTATGTAGAATAGTGGACCTACCGCATTTCTAGGCTGTTCAAAATAAATAAAAACAGCCCAAGAAAAAACGGTTCCTTATACATGCAGTACAGTAACATCTGTGTACTCTGTTGTTCCTAGCGCACAGCTGAGTTTCTGGAGCAGTAGACATTCCTGATGCCTGTCATCTCTTTTTAAAAAAAAAACCTAACAACAGCAGCAAAAAACTGACTAGAAATGAGAGAAGCAGCTGTTTTGGCAATTGAAATGCAAGGAAGAAAACAAAAGTATTAGCCTGCTAAATGGAAGAGTTTTGTAAGGAAAACTCATATTGATTCCTAATGGAGTATTATGGAAATCTATAAAAGTTGGGGCCTGTCCCTGCTCTTCTAGTTTAGTTTTTTTTAAACCTGCAGTACTTACTTGCATGGGAGGTGTTTGCTCTCACTTGGAGAGAGTAGGCTTCCTTTGAGACTTCTTTGTTCTTATTTTTCATGCTCCCTTCCCTCAGTTTCATTAGGAGCAGACTGTAATACATATCCGTTATAGCTTGAGACAGGCCTGAGTGAAACGAAGCATTCTGGTATTTTAAATGTTCTTTCATTTCCTCACACCTAGGAACTTTGATTTGGCAGCGTATTGTTGCTTATGATAAAATGCATCAGTCAGCATTTTAATTGCCCACCAAGTAGTGAGTGATTGATTCCAGTTGCACTACACAGTCTGCTTGGGAAGAAATCTTGTCCTGCTATCGTTATTCTTGCTAACTGAGGTTCTGAGACGGGTAACAAAGTACCGCTATCTAGTCAATAAAAGCGGGTTTTTTACTGTGGCCTCAGACTGGTAAGTCTAAATCACCAGACATACTCCATAGTAAAACTTTGGGAGGATGGGCTATCACACAGATTAACACTTCCCCCTTCAGTGTCAGGTATTTTTGTATTGTTGCAGCCCAAAGCAGCTCCATTGTTCAAGGCACTGTATAATGAGAGAGGACTCCAAAGAGTTTATAATCTTGCAGCAAAGTGTCTTAGAGTTAGACATGCTGTCCTCACTTGCAGACTCATAGCAGTGTGGCTTGCCTGTGGTTCCAGAGGAGCTGCCAGTTGAATCCAGATATCTTTAATTGTCTGGCTTTTCTTCTTGATAGGTTTTAAACACTGCTTTGAGTGTTTAACCTGCTGTAAAATATACTGTACCTGAGACATTCAGTCTTCCAGGGGTTTTCAACTGTTCTATTTCAGACAGAATAAAAGTACCATCTATACTACAAATGACAAACCTGAACATAAGTTTCTTATCAGAATGTGAAATCTCTGTTTAAAAAAAATCTCATTACTGACCTATGAGCAGATCTTTAATAAGGTAGCTGAACAGGAAAGTAGACTTGTCAGTGAGTCCTGAAGCTGTGACACCAACTGTATAGCAGAAAAGATGAAACATTTTATTGTCTGTAAGAAGGCAGTTAGTCTTGGTACCTTGTTCCCAGAGTAACAACAATTTTCAGTGCAAGTTGGCACTTTATGTCCATAACTAGTGAGTGACTGGTTGTATTTTGCTATTGTGCAAGTGTTCAGACAATCTGGTGCTTGTATGTTTGCTCCTTGTGTTGTCATAACCTCCATCTGTATAGTGAATATTTAATTTTTAATGTTTTCAAGCAGATAGGTCGAGGCCATATGGAAGTGGCTGAAGTCTGTGTTTAACTGTTTTTTAAAGGTTTAATTAAAAAAGAAACTGAAAAAGGTTTCAGCAAAGGTTAAACTTGTCTGTAAAATTCCAAAGTTATTTTTACTCGGAGGAGGAAGTTACTTCCCCATGAAGAAGAAATGTAATAACAAAAGCACCTCTCATCCTCAGAAATGCAGCTTGGATTTCCTGGTTTTCATTGCCAGTGCAACACCAGATGGAACAAACAGGGTGAAATGGAGTTCCTCTTTCAAACCTTGTTTGTAATGTTCTTTCAAACTTGCTTTTTCCAGGGTCTTAATGTATAACTGTGGTAGAACTGTGGTGAAAAATGCTGGGGTGGTTTTTGGTTTTGGTGGGTTCTTTTTACTCTTGTAAGAGCTTTTATTTTTGCCTTATTCTGGAGGACCCACCTTACAAAGGTGGCATTAAAAGGTTGTTTTATTCATAGTGATAGGGACGTACCAACTTGATGTCATATAGTGTCTTTATGTTTGAGCCATCTGGTCTTCCCATGCTAGGAGAGAACAGGCGGTTGCGTCATTTAATCATTGGTCTTAAAATAATATGAATTCTACAAGCGTAAGGCCAGATTAAGGCAAGCTTAATTTAAGCTTTTGGAGTTGGTTTACTGAGCTCAGTAATTTAGTGCATGCCTTTTAGGTAGAGCAAACAGTGTAAAGCCCCAAGTAAACATTGGATCCTGTGGCTCTGTTTAAGACTATGCTTTTGTTTCAGTATGCTTGTGCAAAAAAATGCCTATTCCTAAACTCCACTTTTGAGGTGGACTCTCACTTCTAATTAAAACTGTGGATCTTTGTCCTCCTGAGTTTCTCAGATGATGATCTATGGTGTAGGAAATTATTTAGAATACACATTTCTCAGTCAGTTCAAACATCACTATTTATATCTGCTGTGATGAAAAATCTTGGCCTTCCTGGTGGTAGCATTTGCATGTGGGAATCAGATGATGACTAGAGACTATTAGCAGGAAAGCAGGCATTAAAACTTCTCTGCTGTCTTGCCAAGGGACTTCAGTATTCATTTCTCTTCCCCAGCCCTCCTTGCTTCTGAAATACGAAATTCCTATATAGTGGTTAGGATTTGTAGATTGTAAAGAGCTTTGAGACCTGTGACTGAATTTATAGTAACATAATTCAGTGTTAATGCATTTACTTAGGCTGCTCTGTATCTAGTGTATCTGCTACCAATGTTCATGTGTGTAATGGCAGGGCTACGTTGGGAAATCATTAGTATACTGCTCCAGGAAGAGAAGTGTAATGCATAGTCCAGTATACAAAGTTAAATACACCCCAGTTTTACAGCCCCATGTTCCAAGTTGATAGTGTAATGAGTAGTAAAAAAAAAAAAAAAAAGCCCCTGGAAATTCAGAGCTCTGTTGGTCTTGTTCTGTCCCAGGAAATTGGCATAAAGTAAAATTATCTAAAACCACAGGAAAAGCCACAGTGTATTTTATTCAATGCAAATCTGGTTCCTAATCCCCTCAGATGATCAGGAGGATGATCAAGGCTACACAGGGCTTTAGCTGCCTCGTTACTATCAGCCACCTATCACCTGTGCTTGGGCTTGGCAATTCATTTTTTTTTAAAAAATTTTGTTGGATAATATCAGTGTTTTAACTATTTTGTTTCTATTTTTATCAATCTTAAAATTTCAGGACTGTGCAAAATTGGGCATGTTTAACCACCCACCGTGAGACACGTAACTACTGTAGGACTGCTGCCAGCTGAGTGGCAGAGCTACCATCAGCTTGGCTTTACCCACCTGTAACTCTCTGGCCCGTTTTGTCCTTTCCTCTTCCTTCTGGGAGCTGCAGTCCAAACTATAGCCAGCATAGTTCTATAGAACTTCTCACCCTGTTGTCACCCACTCTGTCAGCCATCATCTTTCTTATGTACCCTTTCTGCAAATTTTGATGTATAACAATAGAAATACTTTTTTGTCGGTCTGAGTGTGCCAGGTGAAATTTGGTTTTTAAATCAGTAAATGCTAAACCTGCCAAGCGTACCTGTGGAGTAAGCACTGTATTTTAGTGCCCTGTATTTCCCCTTGCAGGGAACTAGAAGCCAACTGCATGTGTAGATCTTGCTGTATTATTTTGGTTATTCTTGAAATACTCCTGAGCCTACAGCTGGCAGACTTTGAAAGTCCTGGGAAAATCCTGGAGATAAGGACCTGTTTGCATTCAGTTTGAAATTATCCCTGATCTTGCCAACCTGCATCCTATCTGATCTCCCACCAAGCCAGGCAGCAGTGAGATGCCCCTTCCTACCACAGCCCCTTTGGGGTCTGGCTCCACACAGCATCTTCCAGAAGCAGAGGGGCATGGGGCATATCTACCTGGCAGTGGTATTAGCACAACATCCTTGAAAGGTACCCATGCTATGGCACCCTGATTGAGGATCATAGAGATTGGCACAAAATTGTTGTTGGCATCTGTCAACAAAAGGGACCGAGGTGTTTAAGAGCTGGGTCTCCTTAGGGAGCCTTTCTCAGAAAAGTGGATCGCTGCAGGGAATTGCTGTTATGGTGATCTTTAACCAGCAAGCTGTCACAGTGAAGTTCTTTCTTTTTGATCTGAATCAATAGTTAGATGTGAGGCTGTTTCAATAGGTGTTGGCTTCAGTTAAACACTAATTTTCTTCTTTTTTTTATCCTTTTCAGGTGCTGGAGAATCTGGTAAAAGCACAATTGTGAAGCAGATGAAGTAAGTAAGGAGTCACTGGCTGAAGTTTGTGCATAAATTGTGATTCTACATTGCACAAAGAAATATGAAATGCCCACCTGGTTTGGCTTAACGGTGATGGCTTTTTTTTTTGTTCCAGGATTATTCATGAGGATGGCTATTCTGAGGAAGAATGCAAACAATACAAAGTGGTTGTCTACAGCAACACTATCCAGTCTATCATTGCAATAATAAGAGCCATGGGAAGACTAAAGATAGACTTTGGGGAAGTTGCCAGAGCAGTAAGTATTTCATTCATTTCCCCTGGTTTGATTTTTGTACAGTAGAGCATGTTAATGAACCCCAGAAGTTCAGTCTACAGAACAGGCATTGGAAGTATGTTTAAATGACAAGACAGAGTAGTGGAATATATTTGATAATCTGCAAAGCATTAGTAACATCCTATAGAGAGTGTGTTATTACAATCTTGTAATCTTTCTAGCTCTTTGTTAAGAAATATTTGTTCCATTTTTAACAAAAATCTGATGTAGGGTTTAATTTAAAGTACTTGCCCTCTTGCATTAACGTTCAGTGAATTTTCAAGAAGCTATAATATTTACAGTTTAATCAAGATCAATGTCCTATGTCTAAGCAGCCAGGGGCAGCCTGCTCACCCATGCTGAATAAGTGCCCTGTCTTTACCCTTGGCTCGCTGGCACTGTGGGCTGCACTGTGTTGCCCTGCTCCTTGGGATGGGTGCAGGACATGGAGGCTAGAAGAGGGAGGGGGGGAGCCTGGTTGCTGCTGCAGCTGGAGCAATGGTGAGGGGGGGTGGCAGCTGGGGAAAACCTGGCATCTGCAAATTGACCCCTCAGAGACCACATGCAGCCCATGGGTGCCAGTTGAACAGCTGTGCTCTAGATCAGTAATCTTTGTAACCCTCAAGTTTTCTTTGAAATAAGGAAAGTCAGAGATTTTAAACTGTTTTCCTTTTTTTCCTTCCCAAATCCCAGTTCCTTCCTCTATGACATCACTAAAATCCAGTCTCCTGCCTCTAGTCCTTACTGTCTAGTAAACTTCCTGGCATTTTTCTCTGCTCAAATGGGTGGGAAGGGGAGATCCCAGCACGCTTTAGAAAAAAGGTCAGAGGCAGTAAATGTGTGACATCTACAGCAATAAAGGAGCTGTGGAGAGGAGATGAAGGGCTTGTCTACCGAGGGAAGTTGCTGGTTTATAACAGGTTACAGTACCCTTGTTGCTCCACGAGCTCTCTGCATGGTCTTAATCTTAGCCTGCAGTAACTGAGAAGTGGCTGACTTCCAACATGCAAGTTTGGACATGAGCCGTAAAATTCTGTTTGTTTAATGAGGGGTATGTTTCCATGAGGGCTGACCTGGGTGATTCCTCTCCTCTCATCTGTACCCACAGGTTCAATGGTGTCTTCAGCCCAAGCTAACTGACAGAGCTGGGGCAAGGGGTGAGGCAGCTGGAGGCTGAATCCTTCTTAGTTTGACTGGTGATCACCACCTTGCCATAAGAATGTAGGCTTAAATCACTCAAATGCTGCCAGTCCTGTTTAATGCATTTTCCCAAATTCCCCATGTGCATGGAAAGGCAAACAAGTACTCTCAAAACTCATTATGAGAGAATCGAGATCTTTTATTGTACTACAACCCAAAAAACCATGGGATGTGCCCCCATAAGTCCTACCAGTGAACACAAGGGAGTGTGTTACCAGTGAAGACGTAAAAACTCGATATATCTGCAGTGTACGTGCTCAACCCAAAGCTATGCTAACCCAGGTATTTATTCCTTGGACTGACTGCAATGAAGACCTACTTTAGGCATGAAAACAAATGGACCCCACATTACAGGATGGCTGAAACTTGATGGTGAACTGTATGTTTTGCAGCTGTTTCTTGGAATTTTTTTTTAAGGCCTAATTTCAGGAGTGTGAACACCAGTAGGAGGAAGTCACTGAAATTTGACAAACTTTCTGAAGTAGTTGAGGAGCTCTTAAGCAGAGCTGGCAGAAGATGCATCATGTGGAAGGCAGCATAGATTTGCACCTTGTAGACTAAATAAAGTACATATAATAAAGTACTCCATTGTGGGCTAGATCTAGCTCACTTCGTCAGCTGCTGTTTGAAGTTGCATCATGGTAGAAGCAGAAATCTGTAAGATGTAGGTCAGCCTTTTTTTTTTAGTTGCAAATCTGACTGTTAATTTCCCTATAGAAAAGTGAGAGGCTGAGTCTTCTAATAAGTGTTTCACATAATCTGGTGCAAGCATACACTTGAGTCCTGATCCGAGTCCATTCTGTCTGCCTAAATGCTTTAGTTTAGAAATCGGTATCACATTTATTTTTGACAGTCTGTGTATGAGATGACAGTCCATCAAAACTTTTAAGCCTGTAATCATCCTAGGTTTTCTTTTCATACTTGAATTTTCTTTACTCCAGTATAATGCAGTGCTGTCTTCCTGATTACACTTTAAATGCAGTTTTAAACATAAAGTTATTTGTTCATTAGTCGGTTGTACAATATTGGCATTCTGTTGTAGCATCGCTGGAGAAATGGACTATACAAGGGGGAAAGTTGAAGGTTCATGTTACCTTTATGTAAATGTTACTGAAATGATAAGAATCACAGTATGTGTTGCATGCTATAGGCAGCCACCCTCCTCTGGTTGGCCCACCTAAAATTCCCTGATGCTGTATGGGCTTTGGGAAGCTTGCTGTTTGCTCAGTCCGTGCATTTCTTGCTAAAAAGTGAGTGTTGACTTGATGGACTAGTGGATGAGGTGGGGGAAGGGAACCTGTCCTTACTAGTGTATGACTGTTCCTGGCATCTATCACAGCTGCTAGTGCAGGTGTTTATGGTTAAAACTGTTGTTTAAAGTGTCACGCTTACTGACTTGGGTCGTTCTTTTCTTGCAGGATGACGCCCGCCAGTTGTTTGTATTAGCCGGCAGTGCGGAGGAAGGAGTAATGACTCCTGAACTTGCTGGGGTGATTAAACGGTTATGGAGGGATGCTGGGGTTCAGGCCTGCTTCAGCAGATCTAGAGAATATCAACTTAATGACTCTGCCTCATAGTAAGAAGCACTTACTGTTTGCTCTGTTTTGTACCACAAATGTTGTATTGGTACTGATACTTGGGCTGTATCTAGTGCGTACTTTCAGCAACAAATGTCCTCTTTCTAAAGGACAGACAAAGCTTTTAATGTGAATAAAATCATAATTCAGGACTTTCTTTAAGTTGAGTAAGCCAGCAGCATGCTTATACAGCTGGGGTGGCCAGCTTGTGGTATGAGTGCCACAGGCAGCCTCTGTGCACGGCACATGGCAGACCAGGGAGAGAACAGGAAGGACAGTGGCAGGTAGGGTAGAAAGCAGTGGCAGGGAGCACGGTGAAGGGCCGCAGATAAGGGAAGGGGACTGGAGTGGCACTTGAAGAGTGTGGAGCTAATTTTGTGGCTCACCTGCAAAAAAGATTGCTCCCTCTCTCCCCACTACATGCTATTGAAGGAGGCCTGGCCCTGAAGGATAACCCCGTGCTTTTGTACCTCAATGTTGTTATGCATATCTCTTGCTGCAGTTGTCCTTCTTACTGCTTAAAATATAGCTAGCTAAGATGCCACTCTGAAATTAGACTAGCTTGGCTTGTTCAGATCTAATGGGTTTTTTTTGGAAGTTCATCTAGACTGTGATCTACAGCAGCAAACTGCACTGCTCCATAAGCAATTAACACACTTTCTGTAAACCAGTCTCTGTTACTAGTGTGTATTGATTTAATTCTCAACTGGAGGCTTTGGCCTGAATTCAGCAAAACCTTGAAATACCTATGAAGAGGTTTTTGAGGGGGGCATTACTTCCTTGTTCCTTCATGGTACACTTTGCTGCCTGTTGCATAATGACCATTAAGACTCTCACATTAAATTATACTTATCTGGGGAGGGAGGGAATTTGAAGACTTATGCTTGTACTTGGTTTGGCATCTTGCTTCCTTGGAGGCACACTTAACTAAATCTGCCCTTCCCTTTCGTTGAGGATTCTGGAGGTCACTTTTTGCAAGGGCAATGCATGTGACAAATGGCTTCAAGTAAGCATAGCCAAACAGGGGAAAGCCAATGAGGTGGGTTTCACCCTTTCTCAGGGGTGGGCAAAATGTGGGCCGTAGGCCAGATGTGGTCTGCCAAGCCATTCTATCTGGCCCACAGGGACCCCTAAAAAATTTAGAAAAATTAATATTTATCTGCCCCTGGCTGCCTGTCATGCAGCCCTCAATGGCTTGCCAAAACTCAGTAAGCAGCCCTCCACCTGAAATAATTGCCTGTCCCTGCCCTATCTGGACACCTCTGAACTTGGGTCATCTTTCCTGGACATGACTTTGTTTTCAGATCCAAAAAGACTGGCTACAGAGGATAGTGAGAATGGGTGAATTGTGTCCTTTGCTCACAAGTAAGCAAAAAAGAGCATCCAGCCAGTCTCAGGAAGACTTTTCTGGTTCTCTTTTTCATGCTGGTGTGGGCCTTTTGGCAAGACCTCTCCAGAAAGCATGAAGCTTGGTGGTTGTACATGTTGAACCACCTGAATACTTCCCTGCAGGTGTTATGGCTCTTGTGACCCCTCCTTACTGTGAGTCTGAAGGCAGCCTTTTGTGTTCTCCTTTTCCCTAGAGGCATGTTAGTGACAGTCCCTCTCTTGCTCAGTAGCCTACAGTGTCTTTTATAATAAATGCTTTGTATGAATCTCTTGGAGCTTTCAGCCATTTGTTTGGCTTTGAAAGCATTCTTCCTAGCATTTAAAGGAAACATGACTGCATTGTTAGGAAAATGCCATCACGGTGCTCATGTGAACTTGGGAAGGACGGGGGGGAGTTTGTTCTAGCTGCCAGCTGAATCCTGTCCAGCTCATTGATTTCCCAAAATCTGGTTTCTCCTTTTAGCAGAGCTGTGAGAGAAACCAGCCTTTCACATTGCTGCATTGTTCTCTAACTTTGGGGTTTAGACTATTCTGAAGGTGGTTAGTTTTGTGGTTTCAGATGGGACAAGAAATCCTGACGCAGGCAAGAACTGACTGATTTGCCTCCAGATTGACACTGGTTTGCCTAGAAACGTTTGGGAGCCTTTGGGCTTCTGTTGAAAGATTTCGCTCCCTCTCTAGTCGCAGCCTTAGTTGTATTCAGCTACAGGGATGGTAGCAATCCCTGTGTGCTTGAGTCAGGAAGGTACCTCATTAAATTGAGTAGGCATATAGGAAGACATGCGTCTTGGGCTAAATCCTGTCTCACTTTGTGTGTGCCATTGTGTAACTGATGTTTGGCATTTCCACCCCTTGGGATCCTATTTCCCTTTTTGGCAAGAAATGCCCTTTATGTACCTGCTGGAAGTATTCTTTTTTTTTTAAAAAAGAAAGTCCCCTCCTATTATACTCAGTAGCCTGGTGGATAGGGCACCTGCCCATGGGACAGAAGACTTTTTTGTGTTTTTGAGACCGATCCAGAGTGGGTCTAAATCTCCATATCTGGTTACCTAGGAAAGTGCTCTAACCACCAGGCCATGGGCCAGGCCTTACCCAGACTCCTCTCCAGCCTTGCTGTTGAGGCTGACTCCCAGCACCTTACATCTACTCTTCATTAAGTAAACAGCCCTTGGAAAGCTTTCTGTCTTTTGAGAGTAATGCCTTCCGGGATAGTAGCCATCTAGTGAGCTACACCTCCTTTGCCCTCTCTTCCTTTCTGTCCTTACTTATCTCGTCTTGTCTGTCCTCCTTCCCTTTTGTCTCCACAGTGTCTAACACCTGTAAGTTGTGGTCTTTGCCTGACTGCCTTTTAGACTTGCCCAGCCTTACACACATACCTGGGCAATCTTATTTCACTGCATAGTTGCCCAGCTGGAGCTTAGCTTTACTAGTGCCAGCGGTGCCAAATCACCAATTGCAAAAGTGCCAAAGTCTGCAGTTATAGCCAGATGCCCACCTTGTGGGCATGTGCAGTGAAGTAGGATTTAGCCCAGTGGTTCTTAGAACAAAGCATTCGAGTAAAGTTTTTAAATTTTGCAGTAGTGAGAAAATGGTGGGTGATAAATAGAGGCTATTGGTTTGGCCTGTGCACCACCCCCATTCCTCCTTTCTGTCCTGGCATGTCTGCCATTTTTGATCAGTGATATGCAAATCCAGTGACAGTCAGAACCTGACTAGGATTGTGAAGCTTCCCCCTCCTCCCCTGGATTAGCACTGCCGTTGAATGGTACTGTTTCTTCTTCCCTGAGAAGATCACGAGCAACTGATGACAAAGAAGGGTGCTGTGAGAACTCACTTGGCTGATTTACAACATGCGTGTGCTTTTGGCGGAAACTGAATGAAGTGCAAAGACTTTCTAGTGTCCCGAGACATTTGTGGTTGCTGTTTATTATTCCAGTCATTTTAAAATACATTTCTCCAGTTCATATGGGTTCACAGCAACATGCACCTTGAATGAGTATGTTTTCACATTTGCCTAATAGCCTGGATAAACTCTCATTGAGTCTTAACATTTACTTGCCCTTGAAATTCTCTCTGGACTTAACAGTCAAACAATTTTTGTCTAGTTGGAAAATTCAGATATCAGACATTAGTGGAATGAGGTTCGCTAGACCCAGGGGAGTGTCGTTTTGAGCATTAGTGTGGGATTTTGCAATTTACTTAGTAGCAAAAACTCTAATTCTATGTAATTTCTCACCTGCTGCAAAAAGCTGATCAAGCTAGTTTAGTTCCTTCCAAAAGGACTGAGGCTGAAACCTGACAGTGTTGGGAGCAGGTTATGAAAGTGCAAATGGAGGTTGCAGAGCATCTGCTTAAATAATTCACTGGCTAGTCACATGCTTGTTATCAATGTCAGGCTGTTGGTTGCCAGCCCTTCAGGTTGCACTTTGTCTTCTGCCTATGGGATGCAACATGTTCAGAGTGTAATACTTACTGTCAGTGCTGTTTAATGTACTGTACTCATTTTCTTGGCTTTCCTGTTTTGTGTAGTTGCTTTTCCACCAGTGTCTTACACCTAGGTGTGAGCGGCTGTCTGGAACATAGTTCAGCTTTTCCTGCTATGCTAGAAATTGTCAGGATCTTCGTGCTTCCCAGCAGAAGTGTTCCTTCACAAGAAATGTAATGAAGCTACTTTTGTCAGATGCAGTTGTACTGATACCTAATAAGAAATATGCCTGTTAAATGGCTGAGCAGTTTATTCTCTGAACTAGCAGGAAATTTGACTGTTGCCCTATTTTTGTGGGGGCTAACCTTTTTGGCAGACATGGCACAAATTAGCCCTGCATCTTCCCTAAGTGTCATTTTGATTCCCTTCCTCCATCCATTTTGCTGCTCTGCTTTTCTGCTCCCAGCCCTCTGTTCCCTGCCTGATCTGCTGCTCTACTTTCTGCTTTGCTGTCCATGCCAGTTGTGGCACCCATGCCTGCAGGATGGTCACTCCTATCCTAGTGAGTGTAAAGAATAGGTACAGGCAATCTTAGGCAAATTATCCAAGAAGACATCCAGGGGCCAGGCCTGCACACAGACAGATCTGTATGTCACGTATGTTTAAGATTCATGCTGTGCTTAAAAAAAACCCAACAAACTAATGGAGAAGAAAACCTCAGTAAAATAAATGCATTTTATAAAAGATTCATAGCCTAAGGAGACTAAAAAAAGCCTGTCTTGTGTTGTGTGTTTCATTCAGTTACCTAAACGACTTGGATAGAATATCTCAGCTGACCTATATTCCAACTCAGCAAGACGTTTTGCGGACCAGAGTTAAAACTACAGGCATTGTGGAAACTCACTTCACCTTCAAAGACCTGTACTTCAAGTGAGTATGGTGCATGGTGGGGCCTCATTCATCTCTGCAGACTGCACTTTCTCTTTGTCTAGGTGAGAGTTACCTGGTGCTCAGATGATGGTGGGTATCTAGTTTCCCTCTTGTGTGTACTGTGGAGCCTTCTGTTTATTCGTGTTTCAAGTAATTGCATACAGTTCCTTGTAGTTTGTATTAAACTCTGTTCTTACTGGAGTTGCTCACTTGAGTTGCCAGTTTGACTTTTATTTGCATTCTTTTGTTCTTTCCAGCTGCTTTTATGTTGGAAGCACAGATGCAGGTACTGGATGCTTATTTATAGGTTCTGGAATACTAAAAGGACACTGTTGGCTCCTGGTTATAATCTGAATGCTTTAACCCCTTCATTTGACATGTAAGGATAAGAGCCATTCCCTGCAGGCTCAGCCCTGTGGGGCTTTTGTCTGGACTGCATGGCATCCGTAGCAAAGCTGTGGATGAAATTGTGCTGACTAACTACTGCTGCAGAGCAGCAAAAGGCATGCTTAAAGGTGGGGGCGTGGAATGGCTGCCTTTGTATGACAGTGTAGTGGAGAGGATGTGTCCTCCAGTCTAAAAAAATAAAACTGTTTGAAGTGGTTGAGATATTCAGCTAATCTTGACAGTTTCCCTTTAAGTATGAGTAACGAGTTCCCTGTATCCTTTATACCGGCCCTGAGATATTGGGGGGGTAGCGCACTTTTCCCTAGCTGTTTTACCTAGCCTTGTAGACCAACCTTTGCTTTGGATCCCAAGCATGTCCTTCACAAAGCTAGGCCCTTACTTGGCGGATATCAGTTCGGTACAAGAGTGTCAGAAAAAAACGCAGTCTTTGTGTTCTGGGCCGAGCTCTCTTCCTTTTCTAGAACGTTGTCATTGAGCCTTTGTTATATAAGGCTTTTAAACAATCATTCATTTGCCAGCCATGATTTTAATTTTTCATTACAAAACCAGGTTTTAAAGAGGCGTAGCAAAAATCTATGCACTTGGGCTCCCAGCACAATTTGACTGCATGCTTCTTGGGGAACAAAGCTGTCTTGGCTTCTAATTTGTGAATTGGTTAATAGAAAATGGCTGAATACTTTGCATCACAGAGCTATTTTTTATGGCTGCTGGTTAGCTCCAGGGAAGATTATCTTCTTTCATGATGTATTAGGATTAACATTTACCAGCAGTAGTGTACAGTGCTTTTTCTTTTTCTTTTTCTTTTTCTTTTTCTTTTCTTTTCTTTTCTTTTCTTTTCTTTTCTTTTCTTTTCTTTTCTTTTCTTTTCTTTTCTTTTCTTTTCTTTTCTTTTCTTTTCTTTTTAAGTCCGTTTGTTTCTGCCTAATGGGATATTGGGCTAGAGGTAGCAGGCATGGTAGTTTAACCATTTCTTTGCAGTGATGGTGATTAGAACTTAACTGGCATGCTAGCTAATGTACGCTATGGAGATCCTTTCTAAGGTATTACAGCCTTTTCCAGTACCCAAAAGGACACAGAGCCACTATTGTTTTCTTCATCAAAGATGGTTTCATTGCCACCAATACTAAGAAGTTACAGGACTTTAAGATGGAAGAGTGTAGGCAATATTCTGCCAAGAGGCATTTTTGGAACACATGGATTTGTACGGAGTTTCTTACCATGTTGCTACATAATTTTTAGTAAGTTAGATCAGTGGTGGAATAGTAGCACTATGGAAGCATACGTCACCTTTAGAAACTGGCTTATGCAGGGCTCACAAGGCTTTCGCAGACTGATTGGGCATCCATCAGAATTGGGATGTTATGCTTCCCATCATAGGGGACTTGCCAAGTGAGGAGAGTAGGTATTAAGCACAAAGTTGCAGTCATTCTCCTCAAAGCTTACTTTATCTACCCATCATCCTATGCTAAAAATATGGTGCTAAATTTGGGACTTTACTCCAATAACAAACTGAGATGTCTGACTGACATCTGACTTGAATATAGGATCACCTTGGAGAAGCTGAGCTCTGAGGTCATTGCTGCTTTGCAATAACAGCAGAGGTAACAGAGAACACTGCCGGCTAAATAAAAAGGCTGTAACTTCATACAAAATTCCATCTTTCCTATTATGTTCCACTGGGACAGCTTATCTTAAATGAAAGTCTGGAGTCACTGAACCACAATTCTGGCTCCTTTTGTTGGAATCATTAAATAGTATTACTTTTGGCAGACTCTGAATAGTTTCTCTCTTCTCTGCCTGCTTGCTCTGATGATCATAAACATTGATTTTTGTTTCTGTAGCTCTTGGATATTGACTTGTCTGACGTGATTTAAATTAATAATCTCAGCCAGTCAGAAACCAGTAGGGAATATTGCCTCTCTTTTCGCAACAGCTTGGAGAAGGCACTGTTGTAATTTTCCAGGAAACTAGCATCTTTGTTTATAGCTAGAAATCTTCTTGCAATATTTAGATTCCCTTTCTCTGAACCTTTCCAATCTAATATCTCATTAATTATACATTTAACTGCTACAGCACCTAACCTCTTACATTTTGCCCATGTGTTTCAGTAGTAAGGTGCCGGTCATGTTACCTGTAGTATTTCCTGCCAAGCACATTAGTTAGTTGAAATAATTGAACTATGTAGAGTGGGTGCTCCGAGTCCAGCCCAAGCAACTGGGTTACTTCTACAGGGGATAAACGAACTAAGGCAGAGTGCCAAGATGAAGTAGCAAGCGCCTTTCTACCCTAGTTAGTGTTACAACAAAGGCTTTCTTTTAAGATTTAGCTCTTCCTGCTGGAAACAAAGCTTCATATTTTAAACATAATTTATCTGGGGGGGGACATCTCTGAATAGGAAGATTTGAGTTTCTGCTGGCCTTATTAATGATAAGGCTTTGTATCTCTAAATTTCTCCTACATTCTGCTCGTCTGAAAGAACTTAAATTCTTTAAGCTTTGCCACATCATGCAGTTAAGAAGGTGAGCATTGCATAATATCTGAGCCATTTTTCTCGTCCCTCTTTCAGGATGTTTGATGTTGGTGGCCAGCGATCAGAAAGAAAGAAATGGATTCACTGCTTTGAAGGTGTGACAGCTATTATATTCTGCGTAGCCCTCAGTGATTATGACCTTGTCCTTGCCGAGGATGAAGAAATGGTACGTTCCTTTGGAATTATTAACACGTGGCTGCATCCTGCAGTGAGATAATTGAGGTGGAAGTTAGTTTCAAGCTGCTCTAGACTGTATTCAATTTAAGGACGTATCGACATAATATTCTTTGTTTTCTGCTCTGTTTGAGATGTTGTGAGAGAGCAGCATGTCTCCTAAGAGGTCTGGCTGTAGCACCACAAGTTTAATAATAAACTAGAGGGAATTGATGTTTTTCTCCTTGACTTCCTAAAAAAACCCAAAATGCTCCGATTGTGTGGTTGCTGTTATTGCTGCCTGTTTTTGTTAAGCACTAATGCATCTCTTGGACTGGAAGAAAAGCTGACCATAGTAAAAGGTTACGGGGATGGTAAACTGACAAACTAAAGTGAACAGGGATTAGACCTTCTCTGATCTGACCTCTGGTTATGACCAGACACAACATAAATTTCATGACCTTCCCTTGTATGACACTTGTTATCAGTTCCTGCGTAGTACACAGTTTTAATAGATCCATAGATATTAGAGGCTGGAAGGGACCTCGATCACTGGATAGTTTAGCTGTCATGTTGTATATTTTAACACCAATGGCTTTCTTCTAAAGATAATCAAACAACCCACCTTTCCCAAGTGACTGCTGGAATGATGTACTTTTTCTCTCAATTGCTTTTTAGAACCGGATGCATGAGAGCATGAAGCTGTTTGATAGCATTTGTAACAACAAGTGGTTTACAGACACCTCCATCATCCTCTTCCTCAACAAGAAAGACCTGTTTGAGGAAAAGATTAAGAAAAGCCCACTAACAATCTGCTACCCAGAGTACACAGGTAATGCTGGGGTCAGGGGTGAGCTCAGTCTTGTACTGATCTGTTGAAATGAACACTTCAGATCACTCTGATTTTAGAAGGAGTATGGGCTTGTCCACCTCTGACAAAGTTAGAACTAGGTCTTCTCCCCCTAGTTCTGTTGAGGTACTGTCCACGTGTTGCATTGGCTGGAAGCATGTTTGGAAATTGAGGTTTTTCTGCATCTTGCGTCCTTATAAGGAAAGTCTCTTACCTCAATGTCAGTACTGAAGGTATTATAAAAGATGTCTAGATAACTCATATGCATTAGTAACCGCAGCCTCCCTTGCATTGGACTACATATTACATCTGTACTCCAAAAGCATGGGTGGAACATCTTCACTAGTGTGTTCTTTTTAAAAAGTAAGATAATTTAAAGGGAATTTCCCACTTCTACTTTGTTACTCCTGTTCTGGGCATTTTTGCTTTCCTCAGAAACATTTGGGGTTAGCCACCGTTAAGGCTGGAGGTTTACTGGGATGTGCCAGTGTTCTTGCTGGGAGTTAAAACCAACAGTAGGGGTTTACTGGTAGGGGTGCACCAAAAGAGATTTCTTTTGGGCCGGTATCAGTGGCTGATTGGTTTATTTATTTTTGGAGCCATATTGGCTGATACTGATCTGATTGCTGACTTATGCAGCCAAGCAGAGCTTGGAGAGCACTGTCTGGCTAGTAAGTCTGTTGTGGAGGAAGGGGCATAAGGGGGTGCAGGTTGAGGCCCCTGCAGTGAGGGAGGGAGAGGGGCAAGTGCTGCGCAGCTGGGGCGGAGTGTGGGACAGCTGCGAGCGACTTGTCTTGGGGGTACAGGGAGGGGTAGTGACCCTGCCACTGCATGCACCCTGGGAGGGCATGGGGGACGTGTCCCCAGATGTGTGCATGAGGCAAGGGTGGGCTAGGGCCAGGGCAGTGCCAGGCTCTTCCTGACAGGAGCCTGGACTGGGCTGCACCTGGAGATTTAGCAGGGGGAACATAGTTCTCTTCCGTGGATCTCTTTGAGGGTATTTTAACAAACCACTTCCTGGCTTTTTGTAAAGGCAGGACACTGGTGGTGGCCTTGTCCCTCCTGCTTTACCTGCAGCAAGTTGAAGGGTGTTTCTGATGTTGCCAGGATTGTGCCTGGTGGCTGTGTGAGGGTTGTTCACAAAGTGTTTAACAGATTAGATGAGAGCCTGTCTGGTACCATCAGGAGAGGGGTGATCCTGCCTTGAGTAAGAGGTTGAATCTTGCAGCCCTCCTTTTGCATAGTTCTTTTATCTGCTGTCTGATCAAATTGTGTATTCATAGCCCAAATGATTTAGACCTCTTTAGATTCATTCACTCCTGTCAGTTGTCTCTACTCCCAATTTAGCGATGTAAGCGATTGTATATTTCTAGGGTGATCCTTACTAATAACTTTTATACAGTGTTTTATCAGTAGATTTCAAAGCTGTTTGTGAAGATAGTAAGTGTCATGATCCCCATCTTACAGATGGGGAAATCAAGACAGAAGTTTTAAAATGATCTGCCCAGGGTCACACAGGAAGCCAGTGATGGAGATGGGGAGATCATTTGGCCATTTTTTAAAAAGAAGGGCTGATGTTGAATTTGCAGCTTCTTTCAGCCATGCCTTATACTTCAAGCAGAAATGAAGCCAATCATTTTTAGATTTAACCTTTCTACTGCAAACATGTAGCTAAAGTAAGGTGTCTTTATGTTCCAGGCTCGAATACGTACGAAGAGGCAGCTGCATACATTCAGTGTCAGTTTGAGGATCTGAACAGAAGAAAAGACACCAAGGAAATTTATACCCACTTCACATGTGCCACTGATACCAAGAACGTGCAGTTTGTGTTTGATGCTGTTACTGATGTTATCATTAAGAACAACCTGAAAGAATGTGGACTCTATTAAGAGAGGACATGGTGGGGGGAAAAGGTAAAATGCTGAACTGTCTGGCTGCTCTGAGAGCAATAGACTCACACTTGCAACTCAGTCTTTTTTGACACATGCTTTCATTAATGCTCAGTGTTCTTCTTTCAGTTTTTATGATGTGGCGTTTTGAAAACCAGACTGTTCCCCTGCTGCCTCATGGGACAGCTGCAAGCATGAACAGGACCAAGGGAATGAAAACAGCATGCAGAATCCTTGCATTCTTTAGCACAATCTTCTGTATTAGGGACCTTTTTATCGATTATGGGATGTTGAAGATATCAAAACGGAACAACTGTTAAGTGTGATTTGATCATTCAGGCATCAGTCGGATTGCATAATCTTAAATGTTCACAGCTGTTGTGAAGCTGAGGTGCTGGATTCCAGAACTTCAGTATGTAGCTTTCTCTTTCTTTGATTAACAAGCCACCACTAGTCTGTTTTTAAGGTTTTTCCATCAAATATATATAATATATATATATAAACTTTACTAAATTTTATTTCTTTATTTGCAAATGAATCTTGTTTTAAGAAAACATAAGAAAAAAAAACCAAACACTTAACTATGCACATGATGTGACCAGATCATGCAGAAAGTATTCCTCTTAGTAGGAACTCTTTGTTTTTAACACTTGGTATGGTCAGAATTTAATATTTCTGCAACTACTTAAAAGATCTGTAGAGCTCTTCTGGCTATAGCTTTGGCTTCTGATGTGTAATTTGTTTTCACCCTGCTGCAAATATGTTCTGGCTTTGAAAAGAAATGACAGAACTTTCTGTAGCAGGATAAGTCCTTTTTAGCTTATGTTTGGGGATTAACTTGGTTTACACTGATTTACCAAATCAAGATTTGAGCCCCTGTAGTAAGATTCAGGCCAGCTTATTGGGTGATGACGTACCTGGGACAACTTCAGTTGGAGAAACAAATCGCTATATTCCAAACTGGATGGAGAGTGCGTGCTGCTACCAAGCTACTAAATCAACCACTTGGATTCTTGTGCATTTTTTGGTCTAAACCAGTGGGGAATTCTGTAAAAGATGCACCTTTTGTTTTGCATTTTACCATGGCCTTTTATGTTCAGAGACTTTTAAACTGTATTGATAGCATGCCTTTTACTTTGTAAATGTTGTGCCAAAATTCCTGTTTGCCATTGTTTTTATTGTAGTAATGTTCTTAACCAGTCGGCACATTCCTTTGCTGAAACCATTGCATTATGAGACTCGTTTTCCCAATTTGTCACGTGTACAGTTTCAACCTGTTATAGTTGTTGCCAGTATTAAAATGGTGAGTAAACAGTAAATTTTTCCTAATTTATTCTTGACATTCTGGACATGTTCTTCCATACTGCTCACTTCAATTGTTTTTTGCAAGCTGACTGAAGGCAAGAGGGGCAGCCAACTGCAAATGCACTTAGTAGGCTAGGCAAAGGGCAGCCTGACCTTTTTTTAAATACAAAAGTATTAGTGCCACTACCGTCTTGCACAGTGCAACCTTCTTTTACTATGGGGATTTGGTTTTATGGGCACAGCTATCATTCATCAGATTTGCCGACTGTAATTTAGTCTCTTACTCATTCACACCCAGAGACGTATAGTCTGAAATTGGGCAGAGGCCAAGGCAGGGTGCCATCTTTTAAAAACCAACTGAATGAGTGAGTCCAGTTCATAGCTAGTGTCATTTCATCAACTGAAAACAATAAGAAAAGAAAGAACACACCACAAGTCCATTAAAGTAAGTGGAGACAAGCCAACTTACAGAATGCCTATCATGGTGGTAGTACTATACTTTCAGACAACATTTTGAACTTCTTGAGAGAGATCTTTGGTAGGCAAACACCATCTTCTTTGCTAGAGATGACACACTCGTAATGTGCAACACCATTTGTTAGCTCTGGACAGCTCCTTCACAAGTAACTGTCAGCTACTGAAGTGTGAAACGCTTGCTTTTTAACCAGATCGTCTAGGCTCTACTGCAGATTCAGTGGTACTTGGAATTGTTTAGATAGTTTCTGAAACATAAATGTGCACTCATCCCTTCAGTGACACTGCATGCCCAAATTGTGCTACTTGATGCTACCAGGGTCTCCAGCGCTAATTTTTTCTCATTAGTTTGGGTGGGACTGAAGGGTATTTGGCACCTACCAGCATCATGCTATTAAAAGTTAATTGCTCATAGAATCAAGAGGGCAAGGCGACTGTGGCACGCATACGATCATCCAGGTCTGCAGCAATTAGGTCTGCAGTTTGAGCATACTATGCTTTGGGTGTGCTCTATAGTCAACCTGCATGTGGACCAGCCTGACTCCACTGAAGATCTGTATGTGCAGCTGCTATGGAAATAAGTGCAAAATGTAGAATATAAATAAAAATAGCACAGAAGAGGAAGCTTACCCTGAGTCGAGAATGACACGGGAAGGAAACTCTTTAAGAAATGAAATGTTAAAGCAGAACAAATAAGCCATTCATTTCATGCACATTTCTTTTTATTTTGGCTTTGCTACAATTTCTAAGTAAAGCTCCATGCATGACTTCTGCAATGCGCATTGAGACGATACAAGACTTTGTCTACAGTGATAGCATAGACTTATTTACATACGATAAAGAGCAGACCACTTTAAATAGCAGAATGAGAATCATTTCAAGTACTGTAACTATTTTTTGTCTCCGGCCTCCAGCCTGTTCCTTCTGATTTCTTGCTGTGAAATGTTTCCTTAAATCCAATACTATTTCTTAAAAGTTCTTCTGATCTTCTAGGCTAGAGATCAGTGAGGCCTCATGAGCAACAGTCTCTGAAGCAAAGAGCAGACGTAGCAGTGAGAGGATAGGTATTGCTAGGCTATATGGGCAAGCCTGTTTGAGTTTGGAAGGGTTGGGAGTGAAATGGCTCAAGGTTCCAGGCTATTTGTACATGGAGAAAGTTGGATGGTAGAAGCAGTCAATCAGCTCCTTAAGGCCGTGGGGATAAATTCCACCAGGTTCAGGGATCTGCACATTAACTTTTTCCAGTGGAAGGTTTGAACATTTCAAATGACTATTGGGACTTATTTACAACTAGTAAACTTGTTGCTCTTTTAACGCATAAGGAAAGACGTTAATTATCTTGAACGTGAATGGATTCCAATCTCTACATTCAGGAATTACTTCTAGGTCAGATCACTCTCACAAATTTGTTTTAATGGCTTCCCCCATCTCATAGGTGAGGGTTTTCTCTGGGATTCCACCAAAGGATCGGTTTCACTTTTTTCTCGTGTTAGGTCTGCAGTGCCTTTTTAGATGCAGCTGTGTAGATATGTGATGTTCTGGTATCTCTTCCCCATTTGGTGTGCCAAAAACTGCTGTCAAGTGTCAGATCACACTGGTTTGCCGCGGGCTGTTATCCTTAAAGCGTGCAAACTGAAGCGAGAGTATTTAAAGATAATAATAAAAGAGGAAATTACCATGGCAGACAGCTGGGTGGCAGGAAATTTTAGCTGTGCCTTTCCTGGCAGGACTTGTTCTTCAAAGTGCATATTTCACTTGCTGGGTAGATCTTAGAAAAATTTTGCCCTAAGTAGCTTTTGCTCACTCCTCTGGCTCTGCTCAGCAGACCAATGATGCTAGATAGAAGTCATTTTCTTTGCTGCGGAAAGGGGAAACGGTGTTAAATCCCTCAACATTACAAGGGCTTGAATGTTTTTAGATAGGTCACGTACAAATGCAGAGGATCAGTACTGGAGAATCTCACCAGGCAGCAGCAAACTATGTGATGCAGCGGCAGTGGGAAACATTTGAACTAGCCTTCTCCATCTAATCCAGGGCTGGGCAAAGTCCATCCTGTGGGCTGGATCGGACCCATGGTGAACTCCATTTCCCAGCAGCTCCTGCCCCCATTGCTGGGGCTGGTTTCCATGGAGACCCCAGGAGTGGCACATCAATGAGAGCAAAGGGCCAGGGTTTCCATGGAGACTGGCCATAGCAGTGCTGGCAGTGTGCGTGGCAGGGCAGGGAGCTGCTTCTGGGCTGGGATCCTGCAGCGGTGACTGGTATGGAGCTGCGGCAGAGCTGCCATCCGCTGCCCACGTACCCTAGGCAGAAGCATGCAAGGATCGCAGCTCTGCCCTGGCTCCAGACCACGCTGGCACTGCTGCAAGATCCCCAGAGCAGCTCCATGCCCCGCCAGGGCCTGGTCTCCATGGAAACCCTGCCCCATGCTGTCGGGGTCCTACAGCTCCTGGAGGTCTCCATGGAAACTGGCCGCAATGACATGGACAGGGACTGCTGGGAAATGGAGTCTGGCCACTGGCCGGATCTGCTGTTTTGCCCCCCCCCCCCGTTGGTCTAATCAGACTTGCATATAATTACCTGTTTCTAGTACTTGCAACCTTAGTATGGTGATATACCTGATATCGAGTTGCTGCCTTAATGCAATATCTTTCTTCATGCTCGGAGCAGGTTTCCCCCTTGCTCAGAAACGGCTGTTTGTAACAGGAAAACTTTTGCTGGCAGCAGACAATGCAGAGGTTAAAACAGCGGCTTTTCCCCTCAATTGCATTTGACTGCAAGCTGCTTTGTGCTGGCTGCCTGCCTCTCTTTCCCTGCTTTCCTGTTCCCATTTGTGGAGAATGAAATCTCCAGCGTTGCTCACTTTGGGAGCAGTGCTATTGGAAGATGCTGGCTGCAAGTGATTTTTGAAGGTGGGGGTGGGAAGAGACTAATGGTGCTGCGTTTTGCACAGGGAGCTGGCAGATGCATGTATATCATAGCATTTATTTTGTCACGAGCTCGTTACTGTAGTTCATCAACTAACTCATATTGGTTAGTAGAAGGGCTAGCTAAAGCAGAACACTGCAGAGACCACTTGTTCCCTATCCACACTGGCAACCTATCTGTGTTAGCTGCTGTTCATATGCTATCACTAGCCAGGATTGTGGATCGCTTTTCCTGGCCGGTGATATTTATGGAGCACGTTCTAAGATTGTTGCCAATTCTAAAAGCAGTGAATTGCTTTTACAGTGAATTGTTCATGCAGCAAAATTTATTGTGTTATGGCAGCATGACACCATATTATAATACAGTTTAATCTTGTTTGCAGCGCACAGAGCTGGATGTCTGTTGTAATTGGGTATGCCAGCACAGGCTTTGTAATACAGCGACCGGCTTTGTAATGCAGTGCTTCAAAGTACTGAACTTTTCTGCTTTCTAAATGGATCCTATGGTTCCTGATAGTATAAAGGAAGTATGCTATCCTGATAGCTGCCCCCCCCCCCCCCAATCCCTAAGGGGTCTGAATGGGAAATTTCTAAATAGTGCCAGCAAAGTTTTAAACAGTTTGTGCCATGTTTCCTAAATCAGGTATCTGGGACTCAACCCTTCCCATTTAGTTGAGTAGAGCAAGGTGGGAGGGCTGCTTTGGTAAGAAAAAGGGATAGCCAGTGGCTTAATGGCGATACTGCTCTTATTGCCCAAGGAAATGGCAGAGCTTTTCAAGGAGCCAAGTTTTGGGGAGAGATCTGAAGAGTTGTCACCCTCACAGCACATATCCCTTTTGGTGATAAGGTATCTAATCTTGTAACTTGCCAATGGCTTTTTTTTTTAAAAAGGTCTGTTTGAAACAATAGTACCTGCCAAAGCTGATTTAGAAGAGACCGCAATCTTTGAGGTTTTCCTTGATAATGACATCTGTGACTGCGTCAAACACAAATTTGACGTTCTGCGTGTCTGTGGCACAGGTCATATGGCTGTAGACTTCTTTCACATCTCTTCGCATGTTCAAATCAAGAAACTGAATCTTGATGTAATTTCCTGCATCATCATATGTGTTGGAACCTGTTTTTGGAGAGGAAGTATCTACTGGTAGGTGCCACTGATTAGGAAAGTCGCACTGTTTAGAAACTCATAGCTCTGTGTAGTTATGCAAGTGCTCTTACCCAGCTGAGGAAATGTAACCGTTTGCCATTTGTTGCTTAGCTCCTGTTTTAAGAAAACTAAACACTCTTTGAAGAGAGCTGGAATGAAAGCTGTGGCTACCGAAATGCGCTCTCTACACAGAGGTAGGTAAGAGCCAGCAAGAGCTGCATTTCGGTAGCATTTCATCTTTGGCACCAGTCTTCCCAAACAGCCTCCAAGTCATCAAGTTTAACAGGAATTTTATGCTTTTCCCATTTGCAAGCCCAGTGCAATTTTGAGCCATGAGGCCAGTTGAACCCAAGAAAATACTAGGAGTCAGGGCTCCCTTGAGTTGTCCTACCAGTTATCAATGATTCTTTCTACCACTAGCTTAGAGCTTTAGGTGACACTTAGGCACAGATCTTTTTCTCTGCAAATTACCATGGCTATGAAGAGGGGACACAAAATTATTAGAACTCACCATCATAGTCTGGAAAGCAGATGCTGAGATGTACTTTCTTGATCTTTTCCTCAAAGAGGTCCTTCTTGTTAAGGAACAAAATAATAGAAGTGGTAGCAAAGAACTTGTGGTTGCAAATACTGTTGAACAGATGTAGGGATTCATGCATGCGGTTCTGAAGACAGACAGAAAGATCATTTTACTCTTTGGTGACCCATCTGCTCTTAAAGCCCCTGTTCGTTCTGGCTTTAAAAAGTAGGAAAGGTTATTCATCTTGTTAAAGCACATCATGAAAGTATTTCCTCTCTGTAAAGCATCAAGCATGTTGAGCTCTGTAGGTTCAAACGACCGCATCTCTGGCTTCGTCCTAAAACAGATGGATGTAGACAAAAGCTGTTTCCTGAGCTACCAACTATTCTCGCAGTCTCCGCACTGTTTTGCAGTTGTAGATGAGAAGATGGTGCTTTAACACATCTGTTTATAAAGCTGAAGCCTTTGCTAGTCCTAAAAGCAGTTGTCTATCTGCTGTTTCTTAGTAGCCCAGTTAGTGTTAGTAAGTCTAAGTAATCTGCTGGGGGGGACTTCCACTGACTGAACATAAAAAAAAAAAAAAAAATCCCTAATAGCCTAGCTTTTGTAAGCTTTGTGGCACAAATGCAACGGGTCTCTAATATTAGATGATGCTGGAGTATGAAGAGGAGCCAGAACATTAAACTAATGAGACTATCTTAAGCAACGACTCTTTGTTCTGGGGTCTGGCTTATGATGCTTCAAATGAAGCTCCTTGGGGAATGGCTCCCAAGCTGTATTTCCTAAGGCTGTGGTGGGTAGTGTATGGATTGCACTGCTCCCTTCTCATTTAAGAGAAGAGAGTACGTGATGATCTGTGAAAATGACCTTCACATTCCTCCTAAGCTGTTTTTTTTTTCCTGAGGTGATTAGTACTGCTGGGAAACCTCCCAAGTTAATTCTTCTATGAGAGGCAGAGAAGCAAGTGCCCTTTTGGAGGATGGTAATATCTGCAATACGGGAGGGTTGCTGTATTAGCTGTCCTAATACAGCCTGTACAAGCTGTATTAGCTGCTAATTAGCTGTCCTGGAAAGCAGTGCTGATTGCGGGGAGGGGAGAAACAGAGACAACCTTTTACCAGTTTCTGCCTGGTCACTGTCAGCTTTCTCTGCTCTTCACCCTCCTTTCTGCTGTTTTCAGAGAGAGGCTGAGAGCATCCGTGGAGCCTGAGTCCTGCCTGATTACCAGCATCAAAAATATTCCCCGCCGGCTGCGCTCGTGTAGCTTTGCTCTGATGTTTTGATGTTATTTGTACACAAAAAGGATGTTCTAGGGAGACTCTTATTCAACAAACCTGGGGGCTGAGCTGGGGCTAAGTCTCTCTCCCTCCTGCCCTCAGATTGGAACTGAACAATGACGTATTTACTCACGTGCCACACACCTTTCCCCACCCCCCCAAATTCATCGTCTCAAATTGAGGGGTATGTTTTAAGTGCAGAAGTTGATTTCTGCACCAGTGTGGATGCATGGGGACACTGGAATGGCTGTTGAGGGCTGGCTCTGTGCTGGGCTCCAGCTACATGTATGGAGGGGGCAGAGTCATCTCTTCTCCATCACTTACTCTTGCCTTGCAAGCTCTGCAGCTCAAGCTTTAACTCCATCAAGGCCACTGCTAAATTGGCAGCAGCTTTCCTACATTTTCAAAACAAGGTCTGCATCTAACTGGGGGGCATGTGGCATGTGAAGAAATAAGGTAGACACTGCAAGAATGAGTCTATACACAGAGGTCAGTGGTCAGTCTTAGTTTGACTTCACCTTCACAAAGGCTAGAGTTAGCTGACAATACTGGGATGTAATCTCTGGGATTCTGGTAGTTGGATGGATAAAACCAATTAGATTATCTAGGCTACTCCATGCCAGAGCAGAGGGAATGGCAAGTATCTGGTGGAGCTGAGTGCACGAGACCTTACAGGGCACCTGTGACCAGCCCACAATGACTAGACCATTGAGGCACTGGTGAAAGACCGAGTAATGGCTCTAATTATGATGTGCACCCTTTACTTTCAATGATCTTATAAACCAAAAACCTAGAATATGTTCCTCTCCCATACTCCAGACACTATAACCTCCATGCTGGCTCACAAAAGACCCCCGCTCTGTCCTTTTTATGGGGAAATTCCTATTACATCTTCACAGTGTAATGGAGCTGATGAGCCTTTCCCTGGGCCTTCTACCATTGAAAGCATTGCCTAAGGATGCCTTCAGCTGGGATCCAAGGTAAATGAAAGGATTTGGACTGGTCCCTGCTCTGTGCACCCCCACATTGCTGCAAAGCGTGGATACACAGTGGATGGACTTGCAATGACTTTGTCCATCAATTAGCTTCAGGTACAATCTGCAAAATGGTGGCAAGTTCTTCATTTGAAGTTGTAAACTGTAAGTGATTCTTGCAGCTAATGAAAGCATGTGTTCACCTGCTGTTTCCTGCCTGGATAATTCCAGGTGCTTTCTTTCCCTATGACTCACCTGTTCCCTTCATCACCTGCAGGTACATAGCCACACACGTGTTTTAATTGCTATTTGTAAGCTTCAGCCCCTTTCAGCTGTGTGACTGACATTTAACTAGCCGCCATGATCTTGGGTGATGTCCGTGTCCTATGCAAGTCCATGGGAACAGGATTTCACCCGAAGGATTTTGGTAATTCTTGGCTGTACTGTAAACTGACTGCTGTGGTCCTTCTAGCTCCTACACAGGTTCATAGATTAGTAGTGATCTGGTCTGATCTTCCTAGGAGGCCAAAGATAGGATAAGAATTGAGCTGTTGTAACTCCCAGTTGCAAGGTTTAACCACAAGCCTATCTCCCTTGTCCTGTTTCTTTTTGCTGTCACCTTTGAGGGCAGGCAAGCAGCCTTCAAATCTCTTTAAGGGCTACACATGTAAGATTAGCCTTGACTAGCCGCTGGATGTCACCATGCTACATGAATTAGTTTCAGCTGCCAGCTCTGCTGGGTGGAAGGCAGGCATTTATTTACAGACTGATGTCAGACAAGAGCTACATTGCTTCCCAGACTTACGTCAGCACAGAACAATGAGCCACAAGCTTTGCATAAGCCACAAGCTGGTATTCAAGTTTCTTAAACTTCTTTTTCATTGTGCTGGTGCCTCCCTGCATCCTCAGGGATCCAGCTACCCAGGACAAGATTTGGCACCCAGCCCTCTCCACACTGCTTCCGCTTTTGGAGTGATGCTGCTGTTCTCATTAAGCCAGTCGTGTTCAGACTGAGCTCAGCTGTGACAGGACTTTGTTCCATTTTTCAGAGGCATCCAGGAAGGGAAGCAGCCTCGGAGACGCACTCTGGTGGAGAGGAGATGTAGGCAGATCACGACTAAGAGCAAACCTACCACTTCGTCATCCTCCACCAGCACCATGTCATAGGCGCTGAGAGCTGCGCAGAAGATGATGCAGGTCACACCTTCAAAGCAGTGGATCCACTTTTTGCGCTCTGACCTCTGTCCTCCCACATCAAACATCCTGTAGAGGGAATAGTATCACTGCTTTTACCTGGCATCTATCCTAGCACACCTAATGCACGTGGTGGTTGTAAGGTGGGGGGGGAGGGGGGGTGTTTGGCCCTTAAAGGCTGAGGACAGCTGCAGGTACTCAGCAACTAATAGTCTGCCTGGCTGGGAGACTGGGAGCCAGCTGGGACCAATAGCTGCTAATGAGGTAGCAGCCTGAAGGGGGGTTAAAAAGTCCCGGAGACAAAGACAGGCTGTGGCAAAGTATGGGCTTAGAATGATTTCCCTTGCTGTGTCTGAAGGAAGACAGCAGGTTCTGGCTGATTTGGTTTTCCCTGGCTTGGGCTGACTTGTTCATTATGGCTATGAAGCCTCTCTCAGAAGAAAGAAAACTGAGTGGAAGGCCTGCCCATAGAGCTGAATGGCTGAGCTAAGGAAGCTGGGTGAATGAGCCCCTAGGGCTGCAGCTGCTGGTCAGGAGAAAAATGAGAGGGTTTTGCACTTATCCTCACCTGAAGTTTAGATCTTTGACAGAGAACTTGGTCTCTATGATGCCGGTGGTCTTCACTCGGGACCGTAACACATCCTGTTCGGTGGGGAGGTAGCCAGGAGCTGTAATCCTTTCCATCTGGCTCAGGTAGCTAAAGGAGAAAGCAGGAGCATTTTAGCAATTGTAAAGGATGCAGCATATTACCACAGGGTGCAGGAGGAGAACGGAAAAGGTGCTATCAGGCGGATAGCAATCTTATAAGAGAGCAACTGGAAATGTTATCTCTACACTGCGACTCTGCCAGCCTGTGGCATAGCAGGAGAGCAGGGAGGTCCCCTTCATCAGCTCCTGGCTTAAGCAGGGACAAAGCATGCATATGGGCTTGCTGTGCATTGCTATATGGCCAGGGCTCTGTGTTATGCAGATACAAAACAAACGGTCAGTCCCTGCTCAAAAAGCTTACAGTTTCCAAAAAGGGCAGGTAGGAAGAGCCCAGTGTGCTGGTGGATGCTGCCAGCAGAATAGGATAGAGCAGTTTAATTTGTGTCCTTGCCTAGAGAGCCTGAAGTGCCAGCACCCCCAGTTGCTCCTCCACTGTAGTTTGGGTTTTTTTTTTGCAGCAGGGACTATATCTGCTGCGGCCTGTTAGAGAGCTGGCTAACGGGATGTGGTTTGTTAAACCTTTTGCAGTGTCATCGAAAGTAACTTGGCTGTCTTCAGCAGGTTTACACTGGTGTGGGTGGAAGCAAGGCTTGGCCCCATGTGAGTTGCACAACTCGGAAGCTATTCAGTAGAGAACCTAAAATACTAGGTAGGACTTGTATGATAGTACATGAGACAGCTTCTCCTCAGCCCCCAAACTACCTTCACATGTAGTATCAGTCTCCTGTCCCTATTCTGGGCTGCATGAGCTCCGCATCAGTAGGACTGAAATTGGGTGTTGCTTCAGCAGCCTTTGCAATGGTTGGATAGGTGGTGATGCTTTGAGGCTACTAATATAGCCAAGGTAGTGATGGGGGATATCAGCGCTGCAGAAGCAGCCCATGAGAGCTCTGTGTGTGTGTTGGCATGCATCCTAATACTTCAAACCATTTTGGTCCTTTCTGTTGGATGCCCCAAGTCCCTTGACAGGCCATGCCAGTGTTAAAATTAAAACTTGCATTGGCTTCAAAGGGAACCAGCTCTGAAATGTCCTCTCTGCAGGGTTTCTCCTCACCCTGGCTTTCCCCTTGGGGGCTGGAGCAAAGCTGAGACTCCTGTCCTGCATCTGGTGGTGGAGTCTACCTCATTGAGGCATCAGTCATTTCGGTGCTGGTGAGTGGACAGATTCAAGTAATTAAGCACCACACCTGTAGAGATACCCCTGCCCAAAGGCTCTCACCCTCTGGAAGTTGCATTGCTTAATTACAGGGTTATAGGGACTGACTTACTATGAAGCAGAATCATTGAGCTGGTACTCGGAGGCTCTGTCAACACAGGCCTGCACTCCTGCATCTTTCCACAGCCTCTTTATACAGTCCACCAGCTCCTGGGGCATGGTCCCCTCCTCAATGGAGTCTGCCAAGTTGAACAGCTGGCGCCCATCATCCTGCAAGACACAAAGCCTGTGAGAAGGCTGGGTTGGAGACTCGTGGTCGGGTGTGGGCCTGCCTGAGCTCAGCCTGGGCACACATGTGTCCTCACATCCACACAGGGCTTTGGTCTTGTTTGAGAACTAAATCCCCCGTCCCCTTGTTGGATATTTATTCTTTTAAGGATCAGCTTTCCCAAAGGCCAAGGGGGATGTTCCCTGCATCCATCCTGGCAGTGTCTTGGGAGCGGAGAACCAACGCTGCCCCTAGAAATGCTTCCCTTAACCAGTAGATGGCATCGCTCGATAGGAGTTTGATGCAGGAAGCAGCAGAAACCTAATGCCTTGTTCCCTGGGGCCACTGCAGACACTGAAAGGAGCCCAGCCTTTGTGTCTGGGGTATCCTTCCTCATAGCTCCTGTCTTTGTGTGCTGGAAAGGAGCTGCCTTCCCCTGCAGGTCTTCATCCTGCCACCATTCCTGGAAGGGGAAACAGAAGCCTGTCGCTTGTCCATAAAGGGACGGTGACCTCTATTAAAATACATATCTGTCTTTGTAAGAAGCAGCTGGGAACACTTGGCTCCTAGCATGAACGCAGATTAGTTGGAGTGATGGAGAGCTGGGCAGTGGGCCGGAGGGGAGGAGAAGTCCAAAACAGGAAGAGCGTCTAATGTGGCAGGTCAATCCTGCAGCATTGCTCATCGCTTCTGCCTGCCTGTTAGGGCGGCCGTCATAGAGGACATTCTGGTTTTCTGCTACTCCGTGCTCTATCGATATGAAACCTGATGCCTTTATGGTCCTCTATTTTTCTCTTCTCCTCTGTCCTCTATTGATATGAAACTGGATGCCTTTATGGCCTTTATAAAGGCATCCAGTTTCATATCAATAGGGGACAGAGGACAACCAGACTGTCCTCTATGATGGCCACCCTACTGCCTGTGGAAATGCATTTGCATGTGCACATGAGGACCACTACGCCCTCCCTCTCCCCCTGCCCTGCTGGGGTAGACAAGAGCCCTGGTGCCTGTGAGGGCAGGGTACTGACCGCTCGCCCACTTTCACTGTAATCTATCCCCAGGGTGGTCATAGCCCGGATGATGGCCAGGATGGACTGCAGGATGTTGCCGTAGATGACTGCCTTGAACTCCATGCACTCCTCTGGCGAGTAACCGTCCTGATGGATAATCCTGCAGGGGATGCACAAAGAGACCCTTACTGAGAAGCACAGCCTGGGTGTCCCTGGCAATTCTCTTTCTGCAGCACCGATCGGCATCTGCTGCTCCGGCCTGGGTGCCTCCATTCAGGGACCAAACTCTGACAAAGGCTTGATTTGGTCCCTGTCTCGCCCATCCTTGAGGGAGAAAAGTAATCAGTGCTAGCATGAATGACTCCCCGGCAGGGCTGGTGCAGGTGCCCTGGCTAGGGCAGGGAATGGGGTGGGGGCAGAGCTATGGACCCATGCAGCTGCACAGTGCTCAGCCCAGCAGGCTGGTGTAGCAATGTACATCACCCACCCAGGGGAGTGAGGAGCCTCTTTATCCCCTAGTGCCGGCACATGGCCAAGCCCACATCTACATCCACTGTGACATGGGCAAATCGGTGCCCCCCAGCCAGGGCTAAATGCAGCACGAAACTTCTGTTTCTGGTCATTATTTAACCAGCCGGTGGTGGCAGCTTCCGCTGGGGGAAAGCACAGCCCAGGCTAACTCTCTGGCTCCTGGACTGACCAGCTGCGACTCTTATTCAATCAAGCGTCTTGTAGTTGCCTCTTACTCAGTCTGCAGCAGCTACAGCCCCCAGGCTCTCACGACTGCACTGCAGCCCAGCTGGTTCCACCCTGCTCGTACTGTTCTCCTGTCTAAACGCTGCGTGCTGTGCACTCTGTACTGAATTTTGCCTGGGCTTCCAGCTGCTTCTCCAGATTGCCAAGACTGTTTGTTCTGATCCTCGTCTCTAAAATACTTGCCGCCCCATGCAGCAGGTATCACCCACAAGCCGGAGAAGTGGTCTCCCCGCTCCGCCCTCCTCGGGATTTGCCACCTGCTGGTTGGTGCCTGGCTAAGGATCAGCCTGCCACTGCAAACACCTACTGTTCCCAGCGCCTGCTGTGATGTGCATTAGCCAGGGGAAGTTGTTGAGACACTAGATCACCGCTCCATTTAACCCAACCTCCGTGCCCTCAGTGGCATCTATAGCTGATGCCTGGGATCTCCCACATACATCTGTTGTTTGTTCTTAGCCTACAGCATGCAGAGACAGCCCATAGCTGCTGACCCAGGAAGCAGGAGAAGTGCTCTCCTTTTGATCCAAGACCATGGAGCTACAGATGTTACATATATTTACATCTTTAATCCATTTCATTCGGCTCATCTCAGTGCTGTCCTGCACCCAGCTTGGCCTACCCGCTGTTAGCAAGTTAAATAAGCAATCCTTATGTCCAGATCAGACTTCTGGAAGGAAATAGACCTGATATTTGTTCTGAGATCCAGGCCGGAGGTTGCACTTACTTCATCTGCTTGACAATTGTGCTCTTGCCTGACTCCCCAGCACCTAGAAAAAATGAGAGGAAATACTTTAGTGCCAACAAACAGTGACAGACTCCAGCCCCAAAGAGGGAGACCGCAGCTCGTCCCCACAATGATACTGTGGTCTGAGGGCCAGCCAAAAGGAGCCAGCATTCAGGACTTACACTGCTCTCCTTGTCCCCAAAGTGCTTTCCTTGGGAATTGGCTCCCAGGTAGTGCAGCACTGACCCGGTGGGTCTGTTTAGTGGCATATTATTCCTGGATTGAGTGAACTGAGATCTAGTCACTGGGCACCCAGGAGGCCACTAAACAGGTCAAAGTCTCAAACCCATGGAAAGACCAGCCATTTCTCCTGTTTTACCTAGCGGTCCAGAGGCCTGCTCTGCTGAAGGAGCTCATCTCCTCCACCTTTGTGTTGGGGCTGGTATGCTGCATCCCTGAGCAGTGCCTTTGAGGGGGAGGCATGCCGTTCTGCCTGAGCTGGAGCTGAGTGGGAAGGCTGGCCCTGACCCTTGGTGGCTACATCTACAAGAGACGCTAAATGTGCAATAGACTAATTCTGTGTATTAATGCAGCAGGCAAAAACCATGCTAATGTGCTAATCTGCAGTAGAATTAGTCTACTGCGCATTAGCGTCACCAAAAGAGCATGTGCCAGGGCTAGTGCAAAGGACTGCTCATTGCAGTGCATTAAGTTAGTACCTGTTATTACAGGTATAAAACTAAATGCACCCTAATTATGGCGGACAAGGTTCCTTGGGTGAATTTGATATCTTTTATTAGACCAACCTAAATAGTTGGAGAATAGTTATTAAGCAAGCTTTTGGGTTCAAAACCCACCCGTGCCACCTAGAGACTAAATCACTGGTCGGGGAGTGGGAATGATCAAGAGATGACTGAACTGCAGGGATTTAGGACCACTGCTGTTTGTACTGCTTTCTTTCAGCTTAACACACGAGTGCCCGGCTCTGGAAGCTGCACTGCAAGACCTGTCTATGCTTTGGGGATCCCCTCTGCACCCCATCATGGCAGAGGGCCTGTGGGAGACAGAGCCACAGAGCACCGTGTTCCCGAGAGCTGGAGGGGCTGAACTCCTTCTGGAGCTGGGATTCCCCGCGTGGCTGTGT
>JAGPOW010001998.1:2265450-2290526 GCA_030014935.1 Caiman crocodilus | reverse complement strand
TGTGTCCTCTCCCCTTGGACAGGACTAGCCTGTGCCAGGGCTTAGCATTTCTTAGCCTTCCCCGATTCCTATTTTCTCTCCTCCTGCCCTTCAGCTCTCTGTGACGAGCCCTGGAGATTGCCTCGTCTCATTGCTTTAAGCTGCTTATTCCCAAGCAGGAAGCTGCTTAGAATTAAGGGCCTAATCGTGCTGAGCCCCACATCCCTGCCATCAGCTGGATAAACTTTGCAGTGTTGCTTAGCCAGGCATGCGCTGCCTGCCCCTACAGTGGGGCTGGCAGGCAGCGCCGCCATGATCTGCAGCTGCCAGAGAAGCATTTATCCCTTTTAGGAGTGATGCTGGGTGAATGAGGCAGCGACATGCACTCCCTATGGCAGAGCCATTGCCTGACCTGAATTAAAGGCCAACCCTTGAATGCACTTGGGTCTGTCTGCTTGAGCCAGAGGCACCCTTTTCTGTACTGGCTGTGGGATGAGAAGAGCATGGGTGGCTTGTTGCTGCCAGGCCTGGGAGGGGTGGGCAGCCGGCAGAAACCTATGGCCTCCATTTCCTGCTCATGTGGGCTTTCTCCCGTGACCAACCCAGAGGCATAACTAATCATTTCAGTGCCCTAAGCAGAGATGCACCCACCACGCCTTGCAGTGCCGAGGCCAAAAGGGCTTGAATGCGTCTCTGTCAAATGCCACTAGAACGGTGGTCCAAGAGCGGGCACCAAAGACACCAGCTACCATCACTGCTCCAGCCTGGAGCCACCGTTCTGGAGCCGTCTCTAAAACTGCACCTGGGGCTGGTGCCCTGCTCACCTCCCTCTAGTTATGCTACTGAACCAGCCAGTTGGTGGTTGGAGCAGGGGCACATTCTTGGAGATCTCTCTTTCATTGGGACTAGCGTTGGCCTGGCAGAGGCTTGGAAACCTCTCGTAGCACAAGGGACAAGGCAGGGGACAGTGAAGGAGATGCAGAAGCCTCCTAAGCTACAGAGCAGGAGCGAACAAGGGTTAGCTACAGTGCTCAGGTAGCACAGAACATGCCAGCTCAAAGAAGGGGGACATCGCCAGGAGCGGGACATTGATTTTAAGACCAGGAGGAGTCATTGTGGCCACCTTGTCTGAGCAGCGGCACAGCTCAGGGCAGAGAGCCCCACTCAGCCACTTCTGAATGAAGCCTGAATTTGTGTTTGAGCTAGAGCCTGTCAAAGGCATCTGATCTCAGCACACAGCCTGTTCTGCCATTGGGCATTAGGCTAACCTAGGAAGACAAAATCAATATGGTCAGAGATAAAGTGCAGCCCTTCCCGTGTTAACGAAGCATTTAATCATGTTGCTAGATTACCCATAATGCCACAAGAAGCTGGAGACAAACACGCTCATCAGTGTGCTGTGCCTTCCTCCACTCCAGTGCTCTCAAAGTCTCTCTCGTGAACGCTAATGAGGGCAGGATGGATCCTGGGAACACGCCAGAACAGTGGCCTTGCAGGGACGACCCAAAACGCTGCAGAGCCTTTCCTCTGAGTGGAGCAGACAGCGCTGCTGTGCTCCTGTTACCCAAGAGCTATCTTAGGCATATCCAAGAGCTGTGCAAGGTCAGCCTGAGAGGCTGGGGCTAGTACCCAGCTGTCCCAGCTCCCTGTCCAGAGTTGGGGGGCTCCATCCTAATACGTCATGTCACAACTACCGTGTATTTGCTGTCTCGGCCTCTTGAAGGTTCAGGTCAAGCGTAGCCTATGCTTACCGAGGAGAAATACTGTGATCACCGCAGTGGCTTCCTGGCTGCACCCAGGGAAGACTGCTCTGCTGGCATGGGCTAGTACCTGCGTCAGTGATGCATAGTTAATCTTGGCTTTATGTCCACTTTATAGAAATGGGCGACTCCTCCCTAGCTTGCTTCTGGGGCCTTATGGCTAAGGGCAAGCAAAACTCAGGGCATCTGAACCCCAAGCCTCTGGGCTTGGGCCTGCAAATAGGTTGCCCACCAAAGGTTTTGGGAACATCTGAAGCCCCAGATGGAGGTGGTGGATGTTTGCCAGTAGTAGGGCCACTTATGGTTCTGGACTAACTCATGGATTTGAAATGGATTTGGCTAACTGGGCTGGGAATACACAACATTTAAAAATAATTAAATTGGTTTTTTGACCAGAAAAATGCCCTTGTCACATAAGGGCTCTCAAGCAGTGGTGAACAAATCCAGCAAAGCAGTCTTAGTCCCAGCAGGAATGGGCTGCTGTTACCAGACCTGCAGGCATCCCTTCTCCAGCCCTTTAATCCTCACTAATGGGCTGATTTCCCCACCCCCACCCCCTCTCCAGAAGATGCTTGTGACCTCCTGTTACGTGCCGTAGGCTGAGAAATCTGTGAGCCTTGATAAGCGCCTTGCTTAAGAAACCGTCAAGCTAATGAGAGCCCATCTGGTGCCATTCGGGACCAGAGCTTCACCTTGGCTTAAGAACACCAAACCGCCGTCAAGTTGGGCACGTCTCTGAGCCCAGGAGGAACGAAGCAGCTGGGTTGGACTCCAGCTTCACCCTGCTCTCCCTTTCGGCCCCTCTTTTCTTTTTTCCATCTCCCCTCCATTCATAAATCCCGTCTCACAAAGCAAACATCCACTTCTCCTACAACGAGCATCTCTGCTTTGTTCTTACATCCCATCTCCCCTGGCCAAGGCTCCCTTCGCTTAAGGGGTTGTGCTCTTCCCATGCACTGCTTGGTCAATCCAGAACCTCAGGCCACGTCATCCCGTCCCATTCCTGACCCGGAGGCCCCCTTGCACAGCTCTTCTCTGGTTGCACAGTCACTTGTTATTAAATCCAGGGCGAGCCGTTCCCGTGGGTACAGTCGCTCACCTGCTCACTCAGTGCTGGCCTCCCCCAAGGCAGGCTCCACTGTCCCGCCAGGAAAGCTCCCACCTTACCTAGCAGGAGCAGCTTGACCGTCTTTGCCTCCCTGTCTGCATCTTCCTGTAGCTTCTTCTCCAGCTCCTTGGACCTCTTGGCCATCTCCTTATCTTCGGCACTTGCTCCACTTCCCATCGTGGCGTCTTCCTCCCCTGGCTCCTCTAGCTGGTCTAACTCCCGCAATTCTTTTGTCTCTTCCAGGTCTCCGCACAAGGTCACACAGCCTTTGGTGGGGTGTGGGAGGGGAAGTGAGAAACAGAAAGGAGAAGGGGGAAAAAGGGGGTATCTGCCCAAATTGTTACAGGGCTGCAGAGCTGCTGAGGGCAGCCTGGTTCTGAATGTCTGCAGGGAAGGCTACTAGCCACAGACTGCTTAGAAATGAGCACAAGAGCCCTTCAGCTTGTCCTCCCCCTTCCCCTCTCTTTCGCCTTTCTACATTAATTCCCCCTGCATAACCCAGTATCTTTACTATGGATTGGGGACTTTTTATCTCATCATGTGACCCAGGAAATCCAATTACATGAGCCCAAGATGGCAAAGATTAATGCCTAGAAGAAGGTGCAGATGTGCGTGGGGCAGAGCAGGCTGCCCCATGATGCAGGTTTGGGTTGTTCCCCTCGTCCGGCGCCCAGAGGCACCCATGGCCCCAGGGGAGGGGATTCCTGCTCGGATCCCCAGGCTGGAAACACTGAGCTGTTGGGAAGAGGACAGCTTGAGGACCATGGCAGCCCTGAGCCTCCTGGGCAAACGCAGCCTGCTGCTCTTCCTGACGGAGGGGACTCAGTAACCCACAACAGAGGGGAGAAAGCCTGAGGAACGCAGAGCCCCCTGGATAACTTGGGGTCCTACACCCAGGTGTCTCAGGAGGTCAAGCTCACCGTGTCCCCTGGGGACATGAACCACGCCGATCTCTACCTGCTGATTTCTGCAGGGCAGAAAGGCTGGGCTGGGTCGGGAGCTGCTGACAATCAGTCAGTCCTCGGTTCCCTGGGCTGGTCCGGGGCAGCAGAAGGGGTGGGCTCTGCTTCCCACGTGCTTCCCACATGTGCCCCTTTGGTTTTGAGATTCAGCAGATCTTGTGCTACAGAGGATAACCTGGGATCGATCCCATCCCGCGTTTGAAGGGTCCCATGTTCCACACAGATGCCGAGCACAGGCTCTCACTTCCCCTTGCTTGTGAGGCACTGAGCAAGGAGAGCAGCCCAGAGCTCCCCTGCCAGCTAGCCCCAGCCAGTGCTAACCCCTAGCAGTTGCACTCAGATGGATTAAGACCTTGCACAGGCAACAGTCACAGGGAAGGAGACACTTGGTGTAGGCCAGGGGTTTGGCTGACAGAGACAGCCCTGGGCACCTGGAGAGCAATTGCTCAGCCCAAGGGGAAGGGGGACCTTTTCCTGGAGCACCACGCGGGAGCAGGGCTTGCAGGAGATGCACACTCCCTTGTTCTGTGGTAGCAGAAGAATCTGCTTTTTTTCCCAAAAATATTTATTTCTATAAATACAAATAAATCAATATTTATATATGTCTGTGTGTGTCTATACACACACGCACACACGTACACACAGACGCATATAAATATTTATTTATTTATATAACTTTACATAACTTTATTTATACAACTATATAGATAGATAGATAGATAGATACATATAACTCCACCTCCAACACCCTGCCAAGTGGCCTCTGTGGTTCACTTGGCATCTCAAAGCACGCTAAAAACCCATTACACATTTCACACTGCATAACCATGCACCCATTTCCATACCTCTACCCCCACCCATTGCCCTCCTCAAAGGGTCTACTGCCAGACCCCTCTCCACCAAATGAGGTCTGCCGTTTCTTTCCCGTCGTCCTCTTCATTCTTCCTGTGGCACCAGTCCATTTCACTTAGTCCCATTTTAATACTTTTCACTTGGTCCCATTTTAATACCCCTTGACTGGGGTGGTCTAAGCGGCAGAAGAATCTGCGATGCAGAAGGAAGCCGGAGGCATGCGCCCGTTAACTCTGGCAGGCCTGCAATGGGATGCGGGCAGGGAGGGAGGCAGCTGAGCGAGTCCAGGTCAGGCTGCAATGCAGTGAGTGCAGGAAGAGGGAGGAAGCAGGCCCAGGTGTGTGGCCTGTCGCACCAAGGGACAACAAAGCGGGTTTCTCATGCGTTGTGTTGCCCCACGGTTCCTTGGACAGGTGTGGGCAGGGAACTTGGATCTATCTCCCTCATTTCCTACTTTGCAGACTGGCTTCACTTTCAGGGGAGCGGGTAACCCGAGCGCTTAATTTCTTACACCAGCACTGCCTAATCAATCTGGTTTCTGTCCAGCCACTTAAGCTCTTTAGAGCATTAGTTTTGTTAATCAACTGCCCCGCTGTGCACAAACTCTGTCCCTCCTTCCTCTCCTAGGCCTGCCTGCCTCCAAGACAGATTAAGAGCTTGTGCTCCAGCTCACAGAGGATGTCTGTTGGGTGCGTCCCCGTGCAACCGCCCCCTTTCTCTCCACCCAAGATTTTAACTTCTGCCTTACATAAGTAACTCTTGCACCAGGCACGGGGCTGTGGAAACAAGGGCGGGTTCAAATTTAAGGGTTTTACGCAAATACTCTATCTTGGCCCGATCCTCTGCCTAGAAACCTTGGGAGATAAACACTGCCCAGTGTTCTGGTGCAAACAGCCTGTCCTGCTCACAAGCAGCAGTCAGGGTTTGTTACAGGGGGAAAATGGGACAAGAAAATGATCTTGGGGGAAACCTTAGCAGTCAGCAGCCCACCCCAATTGCTTCTTAACAGACTGTCGCAGTCCAGGTGATCAGAGCTCGCTGCTAGCTCCCTGCAGGGTGAAGTTGGTGGCTAGCTGGGCTAGTGCAGCTGCTAGCCCCAGCATTTCCCTTCGCTGCTAGGGGTTTCTGCTCCTTATCACACTGCTGCTTGCCCCTCTCTGCCATGCAGGTCACCACTTCTCTGCTTCCACCAGCACTGGAGACCTTCCTTCTTCACTGCCACAGCTCCCACTGCCATGGGGGGTTATTGGTCCTCATCACCATACCCCGCTGCTGCCAAGGGTAGCCTCTCCTATCCCAGTGACCCACGTAACACAACTCAAGTTGATCTTGAGCAGGCTGAAGATCTGTAGCTCTTCTCCATCGGGTACCTTGAAATCCTTTCAAGGGTGCTACAGGGTGCCACGCAGTGTTAACACTGTTAGGCATGCAAGCATGATTCACAGGATAAATCCAGAGATGTCAAATAGGAATCCATAGTGTTAAAACAGTGTTTTTCAACCTGTGGTCCCTGGACCCCTGGGAGTCCACAGACTATGTCTGAGGGGTTTGCGAAAGATAACTATGATCAATCAAAAGTATGCGAAGACCCACACTTCGAATCCAAAGGGGTCCACACTCCTGTTTAAAATTTTCAAAGGGGTCTGCACTTCAGTTTGAAATTTTTTAGGGCTGTGCAAATGGTCTGGAAAAGGGTTGAAAACCACTGTTATAAGCTTTCTGACCTGCTGAGGGCTTTTTGAGTTCTTTGCAACAGAAGCATTTGCTTTAGTATTTTTCTGTAGACAAAAAAAGGAGTGAAAAGTAAGAGCAGCGCTTTCCAAGAGGCACCCTGAGTTAAAAAAGGTTGAGAACCGGTGGGTTAGTGGGCACAGGCTTCAATCTGACCCCCCATCAGGAATTGTACCCAGAGACGAATCCAAGAATATCAACTTTGTAGAAACAAGTGAGTAACAAGTCTCAACCACTACAGGAATTTGTATGCTTTCTTCCCCATTTTTGTTGTTGTTGTTGAACTTTTGTGTCTCTGGCCAAATCAGCCACATCAGTTCCAAATTCTATCGGCCGAGCAGAGCTCAATCGTTCAAGTCTGTGCAGCGCTACCACCGGCAGGTATCCTTTCTCACCGACTCTTTAGCCTGGGGCTTCGGATAGTCCCAAATCCATAGCAGGCATCTTGGGTGCCGGAGACCTTGGAGTTCAGATGCCTCCTAGTCTTGCCTGCTCCTGTCCAAAAGGCCAAAGAAGCAAGTTAGAGGGAAATCCCAAGAGTGATTCCCCATCGCCATAAATTGTGCAGCCTCAAAATTGTGCCGTTGAGTTTAGTGCAGGGGTCAGCCTAGGAGAGCTCCAGTCTGGAGCCTCCTGGGTGGAGTCTCTCTGAAGCCTCTACTGTCTCTTCTGATATGAAGGTCCCTCCAGCTTAGCAGGCATGGAGAGTACTGACTCCTCAGTAACTTTTGCCCAATTTTCTCTCACAACATTAGTAAGCACGTAAATGTGACAGTTTGGGAAGGGAGGGCCTGTGCACACGGACAATCACCGGGCCCCTTCCAGTCAAACATTTTTGCCCTGATACAGTTAAGACACAAATTGTTCCCAACTCTCTGACTGCGTCTAGGGCCCAGATAGACACGTAAGCATTACGCAAAGGCTGTCACACACAGATACAGATAACAGCAGCAGGGCTGCGTTAGAATCATAGAAAAAATGAGGGTTGGAAGGGAGCTCAGGAGGTCGCATCTAGTCCAAGCCCCTGCTCAAAGCAGGACCAGCCCCAACTAGTTCGTCTCAGCCAAGGCTTTGTCTACCCAGGGTTCGAAAACTTCCAAGGATGGAGCTTCCACCACCTCTCTGGGCAACCTGTTCCAGTGTTTTACTACCCTCCTACTAAGGAAGTTTTTCCTAATATCCAACCTAAACTTCCTTTGCTGCACCTTGAGACCGTTGCTCCATGTTCTCTCATCTGCCACCACTCCCCAGAGCCACCTGCCTTTATTCTGTGCAGTGCTGGGGCTGCTGAGGCTTCAGGCTCAGGTGACAGATCCCCTGACACCCACCCTGGCAATTCCCAATCTATTACTCTGCCTCCACGGATGTCCATGACATGCCCCAAGCAACATCTTGGCATTGCAGGCAGGGCAAGACTGGAAGCAACAGGGCTTTCTCTGAAAGATCAGGCCACACCTTCCTCTCCAGCCAGGTGAGCCTGAAGTTGAATCCATGATGGAAATGTTGGGGTAAGGGGATGACTAGGACACGTGTCAACACTGCCCAAGAACCTTAGGATTTAGCTTGTGGGACCTGGTGTAAACCAACTGTTGGGTCCCAATCTCTGCAACAGGCATGCACAAGCAGGATATTTTGAGGCTGTAAATCCTTGTAGCTCCACTGAAATCAGCTCATCTAACTCCAGTATCTTGTCAAGAAAGCTGTACTGCTCCCTCCAATCCTGCACTCTCTGCTAGCACACCTTTGGCCCCAAACGTACTGTTATCTGCTGTTTAGTCTGGCCTGGTTCTCAGTGTCTGTAAGAAGGAAATCCCCTTGGGAGTTCATTTCTCAGTCAAATATACTTCCATATCAGGATGGATTCTTAATAGCCAGCCTTTGGCTTCCTGATCTTAAAGAGCTATTGTTACATGTGCACCTGACTCACCGTTTAAGCAAATAACTAGTGTTCTCGGTTTCCTAGAGTTTCTTCAGTGCATTCGCTTTGGGCATTTGGCAGTACTTTGCATGCTATCAACTGACTGTGGCAGTGAGGCTTGGTTTGCGCAGTTTTCCTACTGGTTAAATTTATTTTGGTGAGGGTTGCGACTTCTATTACTGTGCTGAAAGAGTTATACCATGAGATCCCCTCATGTCAGTGCAGCTACATTGGTATAAAGGTGCCTTATGTTTGGTTATGTTGTTCAGGTAACCATAGGATTACCTGAATAAGCCTGAGTCCAAGTATACAAATATAACTGTATTCCCATTCAGGGCTACATCACTTTGATTATACTAGCCTAGGCAAAGCAGCATGATTTTTCTTTGTAGGAAAGCCATAACCAGGTTCCTTGTTGTTTCCATCAACTTTTTAGGCAGCACCAAGAGAGGAAAAAGGTAAGTCCTGGGCTCCAGCTAGGGCCAATATCCTAATAGTGGCAAAGCCCACCTAGACTTTGCGCTTGAAAGTGTGCCGTGAGTTTGCACGTGGCACTTGCAATGTGGCCATGCTAATTGGTACCATTGCAGCTAGTATATGGGTCACTGAAGCAGGTAGAAGAGCACCAGCATCTAAAGCACTCCTGCCAGGGATGCTGCTATCCTAGCCCAGCTGCCTTTTGTACCCATAGGGTTTGAATTATGGGGGGAGCTTAGAGGGACTGAACCCCCCATAAGAGATGAGAGCCCCCCCCATAAGATTTGAAAATCATATCCTGGTGTGGGTCTCTGATTTTATTAGGGCATTGTGATGGGCGGCCCAATTTTTTTGCAGACCCTGCTCAACAGTCAAAGTATAATTTGAACCCAGTGTAGCTGGAAAGTCAAACCTCTCCTAAGCCCTCCCCAAAATCTCCCAGAAAAAAAGTGCTGTGGGGTTTATGTGTTTGCAATACCATGAGGGCTCTTGCTAGTGCAGGTACGGAGAAGCCACATCACAGCCATCCTCTGAAAAACAGAGTAGACCCAGACAAAGCTGGGAGCATGTTCTGGCATAGTATTTTGTCACAGTTAGGAAAGCATGATCCTAGACCCTGTAGAGTAGCTAGGGGGGCACGTGTGGGGCCTGACAAAATGTATAGATTCTAGGTTGTCTCTTTGTTTGGTCTTTTTCCTCCTAATGTCCCCCAGCAATGCCACCTGAAAGCCAAATAGTGGCAGGCTCTTATCCCATCTCCTTCAGCTGTCTCTTAGGTAAGACCTAAGCCTTTGGCTCTCTTAAGCTTTCTTCATCAATTAACTCCTCCTGCTGCCAATCGGTTTGTGTTGCCCTTTCATTTTGTTGTCCTTCTGGTGTGAATCCACCCCAAAATTAGACCCATCATCTGGGACAGCCCTGCTAGAGCTGAACATTACTCTCTGTGTATCATAGGGACGTGCTTGGCCTCAGCTCTCCAGTGTCCAAGTGGCTCAGGATCTCTAATGCACGTATCCTCCAGCATGAAGCAGGGAAGTGCCGGTAATACTGACTTACAGGTGATGAATTCCCCCACTGAGAAGCTAAGTGACTTGGAAAAGGCCACATCAGGATCCTGTGGCAGAGCAGACCTTCAGCACTGGACCAACCCTTTTTGTCTTCCTCTGTGGCTCTGCATATGCAGGGGACTTCCAAGCAGGGTTGCAGACTGATTACTTGCCTAGTCAGGGCTTTATTTTAATGACTACATGCATACATTTCCCTTGTGTAGTTTGTTTGCTTGATTGTCTTAGTGGCACAGGGGGCAATTAAGTGCCTTAAAAATCAGTTTAGGCAAGATTTCCTCTAGTGGCGAATGTCCCTTAGAGACTTGATTTTTCTGTCTCCCAAGTCCAAGGCAAGGACTCTCGCTACTGGGACATCCTTCCTCTCTGCTTTGTATAAGCTTTGCATATCCTTGCATATGCACTCTGAATTTGCATTACTTTAAGTCAACGTTTCTCAACCCAGGGTACTGGTACCGTGGCAATATGCAGCGAGCCTTTACATGTAAGAGGAAGAATGGGAAAGAGGAAACAGATCTCTAGGAAAAGAAAGAAAGGGAAAAAAGAAAAACAAGCGTACATGATCTCCTATGCTGCTGGATAGGTGCTTGTAGTGACATTACACGTCCCTTATTTTTATTATTATCTGTAACAGAGTGCCCTTGGGGTACCAGCAGGGTAGCAAACAGGGCACGTGACCCAAGCCAGCATGAGGGGCTAAAGAAAGATTAAAAAAAATAAATACTTTGGTATTTCAGCCACCTGGGGGTCATTATTCACTTGATCCTCCTCCTCGTCCTTGTCCTCCTCCTCCATGACCTATTGTATTTCTTTCCTCCCTGCTATACTTATATTCCAATTAACTCCTTATGAAGCTTGTGCATTTTTCTGTTGTTTTGTCATCTGCTAATGTTGTCCAGTTGTCTGTAACTTTCCCCTGAGTGCCTCACATGACTCGGTATTCCTCTCTGATGTTCTCCCAGCGTAGGGTTTTCTAACTGCCTGTCTCTGCCCTGGCCTTCCTGATGGGCGGGCGGCTTCATGTTCCTTGCATTCCTTTTCAGAGGGAACATAATCTGTTGGGCCTTAATCACAGCAGGATAAATCCCCCTAAGGGTCAGAGCTCCCTCAGTGCCCGCTCTGGCCTCACTTTGGCTCTCTCTTCCCTAGTATAAAACTGGTGGAAACCTCTGGTTCATCAGGGTTTCGACCCTTGAGGGCAGCAGAACAAAGATGTAGCATGAGCCTGTCCCCTCATGGTAGCCAGACCCTTTCTGCTGCATGTTAGTCTCATGTTCAGCTGCAGCTGATCCAGGACACTGGGACAGGAGAGACCCTTCCACCTCTGGTTCCTGAGCCGCATTGCGGACAGCTTGGTGGTGAAGGTGTGGGAGGCTCCTCACACACCTGTGCCTTTTTCACAGGTCAAGAGAAAATGCCCCCTCCCTCCAAAGCTGCAGCCCCGTCTGGTATAGCAGATCTCTTCCAAACCTTCCCATTTGCAACATCCGGGGAAGTGGGCTGTAGCCTACGAAAGCTCATGCCTCTCTGAATGAGTTGGGTTATAAGGTGCCACCCTGCCAGGCCTCCTCCTGAGCTTCAGACTAACAGAGAACTACTTCTCTGTGAGGACTGGGCATGCTCTAAGGATTACAGTTAGGATGCGCAGGGGCTGGTTCTGAACTGGATGAATGAAGCCTGGGACGAGTCCCAGAGATGCCTTTGACAAAGGTGGGCTCAGGTTTAGGGTTAGGTGTGGTGTCATGGACTGGCAGTTGGACTGCGGACTTCTCCTGACTTGTGTTTGTGGAGGTCTGCCTGGGGAAGTGGTCGTACATCTAGCAATGGACACCTAGATCCTGCCCAGGAAGAGAGTCATTAACTCCTTTTTCCCCTTGGCCCAGTAGCTGGAGACCAGATTTACTCCCACATCAAGGAACCCCTTGACCTCTGCCCACCATTCCTGACCGGCAAAGCCACCAGTGACCGAGCCCCTGCCCATGGAGGGGCAGAATGCATAGCCCATGATCTGACGTGTGACTGCCAGCCTCCTCTGAAACAGCAGGGTTCCCACCTCTCGATCAGGACAACATCTGACCGACCGTGACCTTCCCCTCCATGTGGGAGGGGGCATGGAGCAGCATTCTCCTCCTCCTCCCTACACGGAGATCTGTTCCCGGTTGAAGATCCTAACACCCTGCCTCTTTCTGATGTGAGTGCCATGTGCATGCAGGCCACAGCCAGTAGCTGTGCATGATTTTGTTATAGCCCCAGGGTAGTACAGGCACCCCAAAAAGATTGTCTTTAATATACCTTTCCCTTGGGGCTCCCCTTGAGGTGCTCTGGTGCACGTTAAGAAGGAGCTCCGGGCTGAGTGGGCATGGAATTTCCTGTGCTCAGAGGCTTTCTAAAAATATGCCCTTCTTTAGCCCTGGATTAGGGTGACTTTGCAGAGCAATCACTGGGAAAGAGTCCTAATCCTTGCACTGAAATCTACCCTGGCATTGCAGGCCCTTCGCCTCTCTTGGGCACATCATGAAGCCACAGTTAAGTACGAGAGGGATAGGAGCAGAGGGAGAGGAGCTGAGTGGGATGTGTTTGGAGGTGGAATGACAGGAGGGGCTGTGACAGGAAGGGAGAAAAAGGAGAAGCTGCTGGGGAGGATGAACATCTCCAGGGATGGAATATCTCTGTGGGATGCGGATGCCCTGTGCGGACACCAGTTGTAACCCAGCCTGGGGCAGTTGTGACTGCAAGGCATTCACTCCGACGATGGATGTCATTTCTCAGTGGGCAAGAGTCTGCCTCATCATAACAGCCACTGCCACCAGTGCTCCCTGCTGGCAGTCAGAGCCGGGCCCCAGGCTGAATGCCCCATCCTGCTAGTGAGCATCCCTGCTGAAAGGGGCCAGCATTTGTACAGACCATTCAGCCCCGTGTTGTCAGCCAGGCCCTTTTCCCAGAATGAGGGGTAATAAAAGCTGTACTTCAGTGAGACATTTCCTATCCCTGTTACAAAACCCTGAGGAGGGAGGCTGGATGGGCCAAGTGGGGACTGAGAAGCATGAAAGTCATGTGCGTGTGAGGACAGATTGGGAGTGGACATGGTGGCACCAAGCGAGAGCATGGGACATGGGCAACAGCCAGGATGCATCTCCTTCTGATTCTTCATCGGTGCATGTAGCTTGAGTTAATCAGCTCCAGGCTGGAGCTCAGCTCTTGAACAAGACCCGTTGCCCCTGTGGCAAGGTGAGCAAGCAGCGGGCTGCCTCTCAGTCCTCCGTGGAGAAGCGGGCGGCAGGTCCAAATGGAGCAACCATGGTAGACATCCTTGAGTGGGGTCTTTCAGTGTGGTGGGTGTTGTTTCTGGTGCAGGAGGCTGGTATTGTTCCTAGTTGCATGGGTGCAAAGCAGTTGCATGGGCTTTCCAGCGACAGAACTGAGATCAGGATCTGGCCCGTTTGCTGTGACACCTGAGACAGCTCTGATATTAGCTGTCAGTCATATGATTAAGAACTGCGCACCGAGCCGAAGAGCGTGTGGGGCAGGGGGAAGCCTGAATGACAACGCAGAGACCAGCATGTCCTGACACCGCCGGGTAAGACCCTTTCCCCTCCCTTCTGCTCCCTTTCCCTTTTGCAAACAGCTCCTCTCTGTGGGCCTCTGCCTGGGAGCTCTTTTTTCTGTCTCCATAACAGACTCCTGTTAATGCCCTACATTTTAATTGCCCTCAAACCTTTTCCAAGCACTGTCTCTCCCTCTTCTGGGTGCTGGGGACTGTTGTTTTACATTCAGTATTGGCGATCCTCATTCATGTGCATTAACAAAGAAAACGCATTTTGTACAGCTTTTTCTTTGTTAATACATAGTAATGAAGATCGCTACTACTGCTTGCCCTCCCCTGCTGCTTTCCAGGGAATGGTCTCAGACATGGCAGTTAGTAGCTATTTAATAACTATACTAGTTAGTGAGTAGCTATTTACTAACTAGTAGCTGTATGAAGAGCATCTGTCTGAGTTCTAGGGACTCAGGCACCAGTGCTGGATTTGGTACAGTCAGCCTTAGCTAACTAGCTAGCTATTTTCATCCATGCAGCCACCTCTTGGGTGGTACACCTGCTGTTTAACAGTAACAGAATAACACTACGCAGCTCTCTGGGAGGAGAAGAGGGGAAATCCTGTAGGCAAGTGAAAATATTTGTAGTGAAGGCCCTCACATCAGCCTGAGATACGGCCAGGAGGGCAGTGCTGGCTACAGGGGAAGAACAATTAAGACCTTGTTTCATGCCTGGGTATACTGGCTGATATTCTTAATGGGTCACAGATGGCTTTTCCATTTGTCACCTGTCATAAATGAAACATCTCCTGGGCTGGAGAATGCCTGTGGGTGGCAGCGGGCCAGGTTTTTGTCTTCAGCTGTGCTTGACTTGGGCAAGACAGTCCATTTTTCTGTGCCTCGGTTTATCCATCCTCAGTAAGGACTACTTATCCCTCACTGTTGCTGTGTGGCGAGCAGATGAAATGTGCTGTATACCTGCTTGATTTGCTGCTCACATAGTTTGGCAGGGTTCATCTTAAATGCAGCTGGAGTGGCAAAGGGGTTTAGGAGGGACTTGCTTTGAGGCAAACATGGTCTGGTGTGTAGGGTCCTGGCCTACACTTCTAAAGACCGTGGTTCAAAGTCCTGCAGCCTCCTTCTGTGACCTTGAGCGAGTCACTTAGCCTCTGTGTGTCTCAGTTCCCAAGCACAACATGGGGACAACAGCCCTGCCTTGCCTCACGGGGTGGTCGGGATACATGCGCTGAAGATGAGAGGTGCTCCAGAGGTCGGGGGCGCTGGATAAGGACCTAAAATAGAAGGTAATTAACCAGGATGGAATATGGCCTGGTCTGCAGGAAGATGGCCGTGGGCTGAGCCTCGGCTTTGCCTTCCCTCTGGAAGACAGCTCTCCAGCGGCTCAGGCCCCCAGAAACACACCTTCTCTTGACTCTCACTCCTGATTTCCACCAATGCTTGGATGACGTTTGCAAATGAAGGGTCAGAGCCTCGGCTGGAGTAAAATGGTACACGTGATGGAGTTCTGCTGATTTACCCCAGCTGAGGATCTGGCTCATTTTTCCAAGCGATTACCCCGACTCTTTGGAGGCTGGCATGCCTGGGCACAAGCATCCTTTTGAACAACAAGCCCTGGCGATATTTCTAACCATTTCCCTGTGCCTTGTGCTCCGTGGTGTCCTTGGAGATTTGACACGCTTGCACTTCCCCTTGGCTTGCGCCGAGGGGAACCCAGCACTGCCAGCGCTTTGTTCTCAGCATTGCCCAGCCTGGGATCTCCACCCACCCTTTGCTTTGTGCAAGCCCTCATTCAACAGGCCTGTTCCAGGAGGGAGAAGTCAGCCATCCCCACCTGAGGGCGTGCAAACAGCTCTTGAATGGTTAGTGCTATTGCTCACTCAGGTCCCCCATTTCCACTCCCGAATGAATTATGCTGCTCAAACCCCATCCTACGGGGCCCAGCAGCAAGAAGCCTCCCAGGCTCCCCGCCGCGGTGCTAGTGAATCACAGTGGCTCGCGCAGCGGGCTGCTCTGTGCTCCTTGTACAGCAACCCGGCATCTCCCGCGAGCTCCTCTGTACGGGGTGCTGCGATGCTGGGAGACGCGGCCGGGCTAGCAGCTGTCCTAGCCTTGGGACTGGCTTTGCCTGGAGACGCTGCCAGCCTGGACGAGCCATGGGGGGCTTCTGGAAGTTGTTTTCATGCCCCAGGCCAATGGGGCAGAGTTAAGGCGATTGCCTGGCCTCGTCAGGCAGAGCAGGCTCTTTGCACCTCCCCCTTCTCCGAGCTTCCTCACGGTTGTCAGTAAGATCTGGAGTCCTCAAGCGGATTTTAATAACCGGCGCAGCGGTGGGACACTGCCAGCGCCCTCGCCCCTAGCGTCCAGCGCACGGTTGGTAATGGACCAGGCGTGCGGGCGAAGCGGAGGATGGAGGCGGCTGGCCCCAGGCTGGCAGGACCGGGCAGGGCGCGCCCCTGCCGGCCGCCCCCGGCCCTGCACCCCGGCGCGCGGGGCGGGAGGGGAGGGCGGCGCAGGCGGGAAGAGCCGGGTCCGGCACCGCCCCTCGGCCCCAGGGTTCGAGCCCGGCCCGCGGCCCCGCCAGCCATGGCTGCAGGTAGGCGCCGCATCGCGTCCACACACCCCGCCAACAACATGCCAGGGCTTCTCGCCCCCCTTTGCAGCCAGGGCGCTGGCCGGGTCCGAGGGGGGAAATAGCTGCGGTCGGCCGGGACGTGGCAGCCTGCTGGAAGCGAGCCCGGGGTTTCTGGCCAGCCGTGCGGGGCGGGCTGGGGTCACGGGCTCCGCCACGGGGCCGGCTTGTCGTCCGGAGATGCTCGGGGCTTGGGGGTGGTCGCCTAGGAAACACCCCGGCGGGCCTGTCCCTTGCCCCGCCGGCTGGGACTTTGGTCCAGCCCCGGGCTTCCTGCATCAATCATCAACCAGGGGCGGGGCCCGGCGGGGCCCGGCCCGGCTATTGGAGGAGCGCGGCCTGCCTCCCCGGCCCCTGCTGCAGTAAGAGTCCCCAGCCGCCGCACCGCGGGCTCTGAGTCACAGCCCGGGCGGACGGAAGCACAATGTCATCCGCCGCCGGGGTTCCCCGAAACAAGTACCCCTTCAAGAAGAGGGCCAGCCTGCAGGCCCCCATCATGGCAGGTGAGCGAGAGCGGGCCGGGCGCCCCCGGCTCCTGCGTGCCCGCCTGCCGCTGGGCGGCTGGGGACATCGCAGCCTTTGTTCCGTGCGAAGGGCCGGACCCCTCCATCGCCCATCCTCTGAGGACGGTAGTGGACTTACACGGCTCTGGTGGCATCCTGAGCATCATCCCCCTACGATATTTGCCCGCCTGGGGGGGGGCGGGATGCAGGGGACTGGGGTGTGCTGAGCGGAGGGCAAGGAAGCAGCAGGCTGGGGCTGGGTTTTTCTGTGGCCCAGGCCAGGGGTGGACTTGGGGAGGAAGGGGATTTGTGCCTCGTCTGTCTTGCAGAAGGCTGTGGGCGTGAGGATGCTGGGCAGGTGTGTAGCTACGCGTGCGAGTGATACACACGTGGCGTTTCATGCGGAGACACAGGCAGGGTTGGGTAGTGATTGATTAGAGCAGGACCGCGGATGCTGGATACCTGGGTTCTCTGCCTGGCTCTGGGAAAGAGTGCAAGCCAGTGGGGAGGACGGGGAATCGGGAATCAGGATACCTGGGCTCTATTCCTGACTTTGCTGCCTGTTTTCTTCAGGTGAGTCGCTTTGTTATTTGGTGCCTCAGTTTCCCCGTTTGTAAAGCAGAGAGGAATGCACTTGCCTGCCTTTGTCACGTGTGTTGAGATTATTGCTGCACTTCTGTGAGCCGTTGCTGGTTGGTGGTGGGCAGAGATGGATCTCAGAGTGCGTGAACTGTATCAAAATTTAGGGCTGTCTCCCGGGCCACCTCCTTTGAAAGTTGCCTGGCGTCCTCTCCCCGCTGTAATACAGACCCGCAGCCTGCGTGCTGCAAAGGAGCTCAACCAGGGAGACGCTAGCCTCAAATGCACTTCCCACACGCATCCAAGAGACACCAAGGGACCTGAGCAACATCTTGTTGGTGACCCTAGGGTCCAATTTTCAGGCCATAGCATACCAGTGACATCCACTGGGCTGCTTGTATCTCATGGCAGGAGATGAAATGTAAGGTATCAAAGCAGAGCCCTGGGGAAATGTAAGTGTTGAGGAGGGTCCGTGACCCTTCTGGAGATGTGCTGCCTACGTATCAGCGCATGTGGGTGCCTGGGTGGGTGTTTTCTTGCAAGCCTGCATCTCTGTGTGGGTGCTATGTGTAAGAGAGCATGGGGAGCTGCTGTTGGAGGTTTGACAGTATCCCCCTGTGTAATGCATCAGATCGGCGCTCCAGTCCGCTGCCCTCTTTCAGCCTCGGTTCCTCCAGACCCATCACTATGGTATCTGAGTGCCTCAGCAGCTGGTACCTGATGCTTCAGAGCCAGGCACAGGAGGAAGAAATTCCCACCATGCACTTGGCTAATTGGCATGTGTGGGTGGTGGTGGAGGGGGGTGGTTGCACTCTGGATGACGGTGTTCCGGACATATTGTTATTTTTGGAGTAACTCATTTATTACTATTCCCACAGGGCCCTGGGAGCCCCACTGGGGCTCGTGTGAGTGTGTAGATGGGAGCTGTGCAAGGCAGATGCTAACAGGAGCGTGGTTTAGCGCATGGGGATGTAGGATGAACACAGATGCTACTGTATGTACATGGTGTAGTTATATGGCCACGCAGGATGGACACCCAGATGCTAACAAGTGTGTATCATGCTGTTGCGTGCGTGTCCAGCTGCTAATTCTTGGGTGCTGCATAGTCATGTGGGTGCTTTGCATGCTCCATCCCTATGTGGATAGGAGTATGCGTAAGTCTGTACGTGGATCGATACCTGTCTTTTCTTGCCTGCCATTATAATTCCTGAAATACCTGGCAGCTTAATAACCTGCCCAGCCAGTCCCAGGTCTGTCAGGGTGCAGGTTATAGAACCCATGTGGCTGCATGTGACAGGGACATTTCCTCACCTAGTGGCGGAGCAGGTGAGGAGGAAGAGGAAAGAGGAAGGGACAGACCAGATTCCAGTAGAGAGAGGTTTCCAGGATTGCCTGGGTGTGAGGGGAGGGGAGAGGAGATGATGAAATCAGCATCTTCCCACGTGGAATCTGGTTCAAGGATGTCATGGTCCGGTTGGCACGGCCTGTGAGGAAGCTCCTGCTGCCAGGGACACACTTACCTCAAGGACTTCCAGGGCTGGGAACAGACCTCCTGCAGGGAGAGAGCTGAGGGGTTTGGGGGTGATTGCACTATAGTGCCCTTTGCCTTTGGGGGATCATCGACCAGGAGCCACGAGGGTGGGAAGAAGCATACTTAAGTCTGGCCTGCAGGGTCTTGGGGTGTGCACTTGAGATTCACCTGGGCACGTGCCTGCAGGGATGACTTGTGTGATTCATCCCCATGCACTCCAGCCTGATGCTGTCACCAGCCCGGGATGCGTGTCTTTCTCAGGCTGCTCTTGGGACACCCAGGTTTGCTGTTGCTAAGCAGGTGACATGGCCTAGAATCATGTTTATGGTTTTTCTTAACCATGGGCGTCTCTGGGCCCTTTAGGACCTAGGAGCTGCCCACTTCTCTGCCCTGCTCCTGGGGTCTTCTTCCAAGTTCCATTTCCTGCCCCACCTGGCTCGCAGCAACCGTTCATTGCCCCTTGGCCCAGCAGCCTGGGACTTTGGTCAAGTCCTGGCCTTTCTGCTCAATCATCAACCAGGGGAGGGGCCCACCCAGATCCCCTACAAGCTGTTGGAAGAGCCTCTGAAATCTCTCCTGTCCTTCTCCTCCTACCACCTGCCTGCTGGTGCTTCCTGGTGGGTGGGCGTGAGCCAGGTAAGGCACACATGCCCAGGGGGACTTGGGACTGTGCCATTGCACACCGGTCGGAGATCCATACGGGACACTAGCCAATTCCCAAGGCTTTAGCTGCCTGTGGCAAAGCTGGCTTCCCAAGGGTTAAAGCCATCAGTTAGGAACATGCCTTGGATTAGTACAGGATTCTTTGCTGCATTCCCAGCGAGTGAACCCCGCTGGGTGGTAATTATTCCAGGAACCGTTAATCAGACTCTGCCAGCGCTCTAGAGAGCGTGGGATTGTGAGAGCAGGAGCACACTAATATCACAGCTTCTCCTTCACCGGCTTGGGTTAAAAGGTACTGATGGGGAAAGCCCAGTGTGAGACGGGGTCCCAATGCATCAGGGATTTGGATCCTGGAGCCGTAAGAACCCTCAGCACTTTCTTAGCTGCTTCTTGCTGACAGATCTCAAAGCACTTTGAAAGGGGCAAGTGCATCTTATCGTGCTACTGCAGGTGGGGAAACTGAGGCACAGGGCAAGGTCATGCAGGTGGTTGGTGGTAGGGCCAGGATCTGACACCCGGGTTGGATTCTCCCATCTTTCACAGAGGTTGACACCAGTGCAGAGTAAGTGTGCAGCTTAGGCTCAGCAGTGCACTAGAAGGGGCAGGGTAGTAGCAAAAGGTAAGCTGATGGGTCTTGATCAGCTAGGGGCATCATGTGATACGCAGGTGCTGCAGAGATGGTTTCAGGTGCCTCATAGATCTGTCACAAGGACTTCCAGTACCCCTGGCTCTTCCAGTGGGTAGATCCTGGCTTACAGTACCAGTAGGCTCAGTGTGCCCTGCTTTAATGCCCTTTATTTTGCCTGTTGTGAACTTGCTCTAGTGTAACAAAACTTTTGATTTGGTCTATTTGGGGGTTAGCAAGGTTGATCTCTTCCAGAGAGGCATGTTGGTAGCTATATACCAGTACACAGTACTGTCTAATGGCTAGCAGAAGGGAGCTAGACTCCAGGACTCATGGGTGCTGGCTCTGTCACTGGCTTGTGGCATGATTGGTAAGTCATTGCTGCCTCTTAGTTTCTCTGTATATTTAAATGGCTCACCTGCCTCCCAGGGGGAAGAGGGATGAAGTATTGATAAAGCACTGTGAATTCTTGGATAAGAGAGGGTTACTTTTAAACCAGCAGTGGTTACAGGAAAAATCAGGGTGTTATTTTATGCAGTCTTTTTATTTCCTTTCATATAAAAAAGATGACCCGACCTGGGAAAAAAACAATTAACAAAAGAAAAAACTCTCTTAGGATAAAATTGGCAGCACCATTTAACATAGTTTCCTCTGTGACAGGAGATGCACAGTATTTAAGAACTGGGGTCAGGTCCTTAATTGCTCTTGAAGTGGGCTGTGAATCTCTCATAAGCCAAAATGTATTTCTCCTACAGACTCTTCTCTCGAAGGATCTCATCTTGCGGTCTCTATTTAAAGCTTTGCCAGCAGAGCTGTACATGGGAGGGGGGACACCCTGCGGCTAGTGAGCATGTGTTGGATTGTCATGTGGGCATGCAACAGTGTGGGGGGAAAAAATCAATCAATCCCCTTGATATAGCTATGTTAGCAAAAATAATGCTATAATGCATAATGTGGCTGTAGTGATCCCTGCAAGAATCCTTTACCTTCCTGGTATAGCTTACCGCAGTGGGACAGCTAGGCTAAACTTTGGCATGGACAAAGAAATGAGTAATAATGAGTTAGTTAGCGGTTTGCAGGTTTTTAACTGGCCAAGTGCATGCTCTTACCCCTCGGTAAGTAAAAACTAGGCTGGGGCAGTTTAGCCCTGGGTCACTGAGGCATAAGCTATAACGGTCACTTGCCACAGGATCAGAGCGCACACATGGGAAGTTCCTGCAGGCCTCCTGCATGCTCCATTTCTAACTAGCTCGCATTTGTTCACTTGTCCATGTCCCTGTACGGTCCCCAGACCTCTTACTTTTGTCACAGGTGTTTCTCTGGGGTGGTTTGCTAGTACAGCTCTCTGCTGTGTGTTTGTATCTGGTTGTTCCAGCAAAACTTGTAAGTATAGACGAACCTTCAGGACACTGTACAGACTTTAATGAATTCAGACTCCTCTGAGGTGCAGTGCAAGTCACGATCAGCCCACTGTTGTAGGTGGGGACATAGCAGGCACAAGACGCAGTAGCGTAGTCATTATTAGCAGTTACACACACCGCTGTTTGCTTGGCTGGTACTTTTCCATCAATGCTAGAGAGGAAAAAAGACAGATCAGGCTCCATTTGTCTCTTCTCCACTCAGGATCATCCCCTGGGTTATGCTTCGAAGTGGGATGAAATGGTGTGAGGTGGTTGGGAGATGTGGTCTGTATAAAGGCAGTCACAGTTGTAGCCAGCAGCGGAGGTGCGAGAAAAGGGCTGAGCACATCTGGAAGGAGCGCTGGATTTGAGACCTTTGTCTGGGTAGGACTGGGGGCAGTATGTTCCCCCTCCTTTGACTCTCATGGTTAAGATGGTTCACAACTGGTGCCCATTTCTCCCCAGCTCTGAGCTGAGGCAAAGGAGTGCCCTGTCGCTGGGCTCAGTTTACTAACATAGATGTTTCCATTCCACATTACCGTTGTTAGGTAACAACAAACCCATTTGGCATGTCAGAAATCATAGGCTTTTGCCTCCCTCCTCTTCTGCATGCAGAGCTGTTCTTCCATTGCCTCCACCTTTCCATAGAGAGAGGTCCATGCAGGTCCCTTCCACAGTGACATTGCAGCCGAACCTCCAGCTTCAGGATCTGGCAGCTCCCAGCTGGGGCATGGTCTCTGCCAGGCTAGGACCTGCAGGTTCTCTGAAGCATTCTTCTAGAATAAAGCTGCCCATTTTCATCAAGCCAGCCCTCCTCCCTTTGAATGGTCATACCAGATGGGCTGATCTGAGCACAGGACTGGGAGCCAGGAATGCTTCTATTCTAGCATTTGTGGTTGTGCCACAGGCTCAGTCAGTGGCTTCAAGCAAGTCACTTCCCTGCCCTATGTCTCCATTTCCTGTTTATGTCCCCCTGAGGGTGGCTACTTTGGCTCTTTGTAAAGGGCTCACACCTTTGGCTAAAAATCCCTATAGAAGAGTGTTGGTGGGGCCTTTGCGGTTGTTGGTGCCAGCTGTGGTGTGCAGAACAGGCATTGCTGTGTCATGCTGGTCCCTCCTGAGTGTGGGGAAGCACAGCCCTGACTGTCCCAGGATGGAGGTAGGCTGGTGAGTTAGGACAGGGCAGCAGCATTTGAGGAACCTGGCCTTGTGCAATGCTGTTGACAGTGTGGTTACTTAACAGGGCCCTTTTCCCAGTCTGCATGCGTGGGAGTGTGTCCTGCTAGAAGCTGCTGCTGCTGCTCTTGGGGAATCGAGTTTGCTTCATGTCTTGCTAACAGCACAGTGTTGTGTAATGCTGGGCCCAGGGAAAGGATCCACGGAGAGGGGACTAGAGGAGCAGTGGGGGGCTCCAGGTGCACCCCAGAGGGACCACGGTGAGGACTTGGGAGCATCTTCCTTTCCAGAGGAACCTGGGATTGGTGGGCATCTCACCCCAGGGGGAGTTGGGAATGGGGTTTCTGGGGGGAGCAGTCAGGAGCAGGTTGGGAGCATGGTCTAGTGCGTACAGACTGGAGCAAGGGGAGGAAGCTGGCTTCTAGTTTGGCAGGGGTGCGGAGGGTTTGCAGCTCACCCTAGGGGCCGCGTCATGCTACCGCTTTTGGGCTGGGAACAGGCAGTGCTTCTCCAACCCAAGGCTGACCCGGTCAGCTCCAAAAGGCAGAAGCTGTTATTTTCAATCGCTGTATCTGTGAGAAAATCACACAGCCCTCAAGGAGGAGACTCAAGGCTGCAAAGCCCTCTTTGCCAGGGCTTCAAGTACAGGCCCTTGCTTCAGGGAGCCAAACAGAGATGTCGTAGAGATCCAGCTCCCGCAAAGGCTGAATGCACCCAGCTGCAGATGAGGTTGGTGGGAAGAGCAGGTATTAAGTTGCTGTGACTAGTGAGCTTCTCCAGTCCCTTGGAGGAGCATCTTCCTTACACCCAGCTCCAGCTGGGCCTCAGCTACCAGGATCCAGTGGGTTCTGCTCTGTGAAGCTGATGCCTAGAGGTGGGGCTGGGATCCCGTGATCTGGAGTGTGTAGGTGAAGAGCCTCATTCCTTATATGAACTGCTTATTCCAGAGGCTTGTTTACTGGGCCCAGAGGGACTGCTCTGGCCTGTAAGTACCATGGCTGGTACTGCCCGCTCCCTACAGCGTGTACCCTGGGGACCAGAATTCACTTCCTCTGGAGAAGCTGCTGTATCTTACTGCCCAGCCTGCATGCCAGCCCCCTTTATCCAAGGGCAGTACTGTGGGATGGCTGTCACAGCCCTCATTAAACTGCTGATCCTGGCCTGCTTTGTTAGCAGTTGAGCACCCCTGGGTGCTGTGCTCAGCCTGTAGGTGGGAGCCAGATCCAGGGAGCAGAGGTCTGGCAAGCAGAGTAGGCAGTGAAGGGACAAATTGAGAAGGATGCCTGCTGGATCAACCCCTACCCAACTGGGGTATACCTCACCCCCTACCCACCCTGGTCACCCAGGAGCCCCCACAGCCCATCCCCTTCCTCTCTGGCCCAGTGATTGCTAGGTTAAAGCCTTGTCTGAGCTCCTGCAGCGCTGAATGGCCAAAGCATCACCCTGGCTGAGGAGTGGGGGGCTTCATGGCACCTTGCAGCAGCAGCAGCAGAGGCAGGCTGGAGCAGCCCTGGTGGCAGTGGAGCTTGTCTCTGCTGCCGCGTTCGGTGCTGGCACTGCCTCCGAGTGGGGAGTAGTGGTGGCAGCCCCTTGCAGGTGGCTCCAGTGATCAGTGGCTGCTCCCGGGCCCCGCCAGCCCTGCAGGGAGGTGCGACTGACTGGCCCCTCCATGCCCAGCCCTGTCCTACCACCCCCCATAGCCCAGAGCAGGGGGATGTGGTGCCTGGGAGTAGAGTGGGGCAGTGTGGGAGGAGGTGGGGGTGCAGGGTCAGAGTAGTCAGATCTGGGTCCCATCCCCGCCAGAGGGCAGTGGTGTCCAGTGGTTGGAGCAGGTGGGGGTAGGGGGGATGGAGGACCAGACACCCGGGGTCCATAACCTGCCCCTGGGGAACAGTTTGGCCTAGTGGTTAGAACAGGGGCAGGGCATTTGGGTCCCATCTCCCCCTCCCCCAGGAAGGCAGTGTGGCCCAGTGGGTGGGGGGGCAGGACTCCTGGGTTGTGCCCAGTTGAAGATGGCAGTGTCACCCAGTAGTCAGAGGGGGTGGGGGGCAGGACACCTGGGCTCCATGCCTCCTTGCCCAGGGAGGGCAGTGACGTTTAGTTGTTAGAGGGCAGGATTCCTGGGTTGTGCCCCAGCCCAGGAAAGCAGTGGGATCCAGTGGTTACAGCAAGGGGTGGGGCAGGACACCTGGGTTGCACCTCGGCTCAAAAGGGCAGTGTGGTTCAGTGGTTAGAGCAGCGGGGCTGGGATGCTGCGCACACCTGGGCTCCATCCCCTGCCTGGGAAGGCAGTGGGACCCAGAGGCAGGACAAGACTCCTGGGTTGCAGAGCGCCCCGTGGTTAGAGCGGGGGCGGGGGGGGCTGGGATCCTCGCAGCCCAACACCGATGCCCAGCGGTCAGAGCAGGGCGCGGGGACGCGGCTGGGCTGCCCCCACGGGCGGGAGGGCAGTGACGCCCAGTGGGCAGAGCAGGCAGGCGGGCCCCTCCCGCGGGCGCGCCACGTGCTGGCGCCGCGTGGCCCGGCGGGGCTGCAGGACCGGCGCCCCCCCTGCGGCGCGCGGC
>JAGPOW010001998.1:2227366-2265350 GCA_030014935.1 Caiman crocodilus | reverse complement strand
TTGGTACGGCCCGAGCGGTCCGCGGGCGGCGGCGGCGGCGGCGGGCGGGCGCAGGTAGGCGGGCGGGGGGGCGCGCGCGGGGATGCTGCAGCCGCGGGGCGCACGGCCTGGCAGGGCTCGCAGCGCGGAGCTGGGGCTGCGGGGCCGGGACAGCGCAGGAGGCGCTGCGCCTTACCCTCGGCTCCCGGCTGCTTTGCCTAATGAATGGCGTGCACTGTGCGTGGGAGCCCATTAGGGAAACACGTGAGAGTCATTAGCAGCTTAGAAGGGAGTTTTGTCTTTCAGGCGGGGCCCGGGGCGGCAGGGCCGAAAGGGGAGCTCGGCCGCAGCCTGGCCACCAGGTGCCGTTGGACACGCAGGTGACAGCCGGCCGGCCGGCCGGAGGCAGGTACAGAAGGGTTAGCCGATTTAAGGGCTGAGTGGAGCCGCAGTCTTCCCTAGAGATTTGGCCTATATCCACACCAGCATCTGGTGACCTCGGGATGCGAGTAACTAGGCAGAGATTTAAGCCAGTCCCTTTCCCCCCAGCCTTGCTACATCAGCTCCAAATTTGGGGGTTTCCAAGGCTGAGAGGTGTCCCACCCTGGGGAGCAGACGGGCTAAACCAGTCCCAAAGGAGCTGCTGCCTGCCCTACAGCGTGCTAATAACAGCAGCTTCCCCTTCCCCGAGTCCTCTTGGTTTCGGGAGAGCTGCTGTACCCACCACTGCAATGCAGCCACCTCTGGGGCAGCGGCTTGCTGCTGCTCAGGGGCATGTTCAGCACTTCCCAGTGGAAAGGGCTCTCCTTGCACATGCCTGTGGGTTGAGTAGTGATGGTTTTTTCAACCCCTTGCCAGCCACCCCCTCTGTTTGGCACCTTCCATGCCCTTGCAGCTTCTCCCCGGGGGGGTGGGGGGTGGTCTGAGACCCAAATTCACCTACACCTTGATGGCCAAGTCTAACTTTCTGGGAGAAATCTGAGGAATTTAAAATTGCTTGTGGCAGTCGTGGGCTGTAGAACAAACCTGGCCAACGGGAATGTGGGTGCGGGGTCCCCACCAGCACCATTGCCCCAGCTTCAAGCTTAGTCTCAGGGCAGCCCACGGGTGAAATGCCCGAGATGGCATCAGTTTTAGGGCTGCTGTTCAGAGCTCAAGGGGCAGTAGGAGAATTGGGACCAGTGTCACACTGCATTTCAGGAAAGTTGTGAACAGGGGCAGGTAGGGGAGAGGCTGAGGAGTGGGTAGGAACTGGCCGCTTCTCTTCTTCAAAACACACCTGCAGCTTGTAGTCGTCAGCAGGGAGGATGGTATGTCTGCCTCAGCAGTCAGAAGATTGAAATGCCATAGTAGGGAGAGGTAATAAACTCTTCCTCCCAGCAGGTTTATCCATATCCTGAGCACAGGGGCTCTTCCTCCTTCCTTTGGGGGAACTGGCCATGTCATGATGGAACCCCCTTTCTGCCCTCTGTTTTTGGGTGTCTTGTTCCTCTTGGCACTAGTCTTGCAAGTATGCCAGCAATCACCTGCCCCTGCCCTTGTAAGCATGCCTTCCCCCTGCTCTGAGCATCCAGGACACCACGGATCGGGGCCTGATGCAGCCCATCAGACTGCTAGCCCATCAACTACAGCATCCTGCTGCCAGCTGGAGTTCCCTCCCTGCCTCCTGCCCACATTGGAGGACCAAGGCCACAGCATCAAAAGCCAGTTTACCCATTAAAACAGATGCTCTAGTTTCTCTGTGATTCTGGGTCTGCTTTCTTCTGGCTGCTGCTTCTAGGGCTGAGTAAAACTTGGCCTCCAACGCCATTCAGGTCTTGGCCTCTGGGAGAAGTCAGGTGCTGCTGTGGGTAACGCGCTTGGCTGAGAATTGGCTCGTCCTGCGTCTTCTACAGGTTCCCTGTGTCCCTGTGGGGAAATCGCTTCCTTTCTCAAGCCAGGTTTTCGAAAGGGGTTTTTCCTTCTGCCGCTGCTGCATAGTAGTTCTGTCTGCTGGGTGTTTATTGGGTGCTGAGCTCTTTGGAAAAGCTAGGCTTTATCTAGGTACCTTAGTGTAAGCTGGACCCTTGGAAATGGGGACTTTCATGCCTCAGTTTCCCCACCTAATAACAGCAGATGATGCTTACAGGAGGCTAAATGAATGAGTCTGTAGATGCATGGCGCTCGCAGTGCACAGCGCCAGTGGCCTATAAATAACTCCTGTCAAAGGAGAAGCCATTTGGTGCTTATTTATTGGCTCCTAGGGTCTGTTTTCTCCAGGATCTGGGCTAAGACCTGCTTCTTAGTTCTATGCTGGCTGCAACCCCAGGTCTGACACGGTGACATTGTCCTATTGCCGCCCATCCAGACTGGATTTGCCGCAGCAGCCTAGCAGTGAGCGAGTCACCTTCTCCTGTTACCCCCGTGTCTCAGATTTGTACCACAGCATCTATTGCTGTGGTATCTGGGTACTGCAGAGCCTCTGAGGTATCCAGTGCCACTGGAAACCCTTCTGCTGTTTATTGCTTAGAGAAAAGAATGACTTCAGGGAAAGGCACTAGATCTTCTGGTGATAAAGCAGGGCCCAGTGTCTGCTTTCGTGGGGTGGGAGGGACGCTTTATGCCTGCTTTGGAGTTTGCTCAGATTTTGGCTTGGGAGCTCTAGATGTCTGAGCTGCTGCCTGCCAACAGAAGCTGGAGCAGGGGCCGAGAGTCAAGGCTGCTGGGGCCTAGCTGTAGCTGTCACTGACTCGCTGCGCGACCTTGAGTGAATCACTTCCTCCTCTTATAGCTGGGGAAACTGAGGCATGAGATCAGGGCGGATACTTCCTTATCACTCACCTGCCCACCCAGGTGTGATAGCTGTGACGCACTTTGGAGATCCAAGGGTGAAACTTGCAGAGGAGCAGCCTATTGCATCGTTACAGACACTCCTCTCGATGTGCTTCCTCCCTGCTCCTCCTGCAACAGAAGCAGAAGCGAACTCCCTTGCCGGAGAGGGAGAAAAGCCAAAGTATGTCTACTAGGGGCTTTGCCATTGCTATTGGCTGTATGCCGGAGATGCCTGGATGCTGTGGGGATGAGCATGGAGCCCCAGCCTAGATCTGTTAGCCGTCACCTTCCCATTGTAGCTGGCCGAGGGATCACAAGGAGTCTAGGCTGTATTGTGTTGACCGTGGCTCTCTGGGAGGGGCCCGTGGCAGCCTGGGTACACCTACTCGGTCTGTCTGCTGGTTGAGCCTTTCTGCCTGTGTTTCCACAGAGGTCCGTAGCGGGACAGGCTCCCGCACCCTGCAGTCTGCACGCTCCCTGCCAGGGACTCCTCACTGCCTGAAGCACTACCCCGTTGATCTGCGCACCTCCATGGATGGCAAGTACAAGGAGATTGCTGAGGTAGGTATTGACCTGTTCCCGGTGTGTCCTGCTGTCCAGTCTGCTCCTTTTTCTGCTTCTCCCAGGCCTTCCCTCCCTCCTCCTGCCAGCCATGCACTGCTGCAGTCACTGATGCCTGGCCAAGACCAGCCCAATTCTGATTCTGCCCATGGATGGCCTCTGCTCTGCTGCCCGTGTGACACAGCCTTGGGCCCGTTGTCTCTGCTGGGCTCCATGCGGGAACATGTACATCTTGCCAGGCTCAGAGCTGCAGAATCTACTTACTTATGTGCTCTCCCTTCCCTGCCCTGCAGCATATGTGGGTCCCTTTGGTTCCCACTTTCCCTTGGCCTCTTTCTCTCCTGTGGTGCGAGTTTGCCAGGTCTCAGCTGCTGGAAGGTGGGTTCCTCCTGTTGGGATGGTCCCGGTGGACCCGGTGCTGCCAGCCTCCTGGTAGTGTTGGGCCAAACCCTCAGCTGGGATAAATGGCTCAGCTCTGTTGAAGTCCAAGGAGCGACAGCAGTTTATACCAGCTGGAGATCCTGCCACCATCCCTGACAGGCGCCCTGTGTATAGGTAGCTGGGTGTCTCCTCCAGCAGCTGCTGGCTCCAATAATCGAACTGCATTTCCGCTCAGCAGGGGGAATCCTGGCAGAGCAGAGATGGCCTGGCCTTTCCCCACCCTCCCTTCAGCCAGCTGACCCTGCTCCTCCTCTCCCATGACTGTGCTTGGCAGAGCACCTACTGACTGGCCTCTTGTGTGGCCACGTGCCGGGCAGCCAGGATGCAAACGGCCATTGACCGATGAAATCCTCAGCCCCCTGAAGGCAAATTTATCATCGTCTGCTCCGGCAGGGATCAGTGCTTTTGCCAGGAGCCCTTGAGGCAGGCGCTCAGCTCAGCACCAGCCCAGCAGAGGAGCATTTGTACTGAGAGCTACCCAGACAGCCCCAGAGCCTCTGCTTTGGCATTTTAATGAGTGCAGGTCTCTAGGCAGAAGCACTCTGTCTCCTCTCTGCTTTTAACAAGCCTCCCATGTGGCTGTCAGCAAGGGACGGATGCTCCATTGTGGGGATCCAGGTTCAGGACTGCCCATCAGCAGTCCCAGGTCGCTGGTGCCATTGAGTAGGTCTGCATTGCTGCCCTTGGGTGCAGCCCTCCAGAGCCTGATGCCCTTCTCTGTTGCAGAAGCAGGTGGCCTTGGAGAGCTTCTCTGATGCCAGGGCAGCTCATCCCAGGCAGTGCTGAGGGCGCAACAGGAGGGCTGAGAAGCGGCTGACCTTCACGGGCTTGCCCTGTGCTGATTTATCCCCAGGAGCTGTTCTGCCGCTCTCTGGCAGAGAGCGAGATGCGCAGTGCCCCCTATGAATTCCCCGAGGACAGCCCCATCGAGCAGCTGGAGGAGAGGCGCCAGCGCCTGGAACGGCAGATCAGCCAGGATGTGAAGTAAGACCGTGGTCCTTCGTGGTCTTGCCGTGCTTGAGGTGGAGAGGAGGGAGGAATGCTGATTAGGCCTTAGGGACACGAGCAAACTTCCTCAGCCGGTGCGCCTGGGACCTGGAAGCAGACCGGCTGGGGGCTCACCTTTGAGCTTTGAACTGTGCTGCTCAGAGCTATGAGAAGCTCGTTGCACCCTTGGCCAGGAGCAATTGCCTGGTGGGCACCATGACCCAGCAGGACTTGTGTGTGTGTATCTCCCTCGGCTGGACTGTGCGCAGTGTCCCGTCCGCCAGGAAAAGCAGACCCTCAAGGTCCTTCACCTGCCCCAAGCCCCATCACCCCAAAGGAGCACACTGGGTGGAGATGGGGGAAGGTGGGCAGGGGTCTCGGGTCCCTCTCAGCACCAGCCCCTGATGGGTCCCACCAGCCCCCTTCTGTCTTGGGTCTTCTCTCTCTGTCTGTCTCTCGCAGGTCCTGCCTCCCGGTGGGTTTCATGTGGTTGCGTCTGTTGTGCCTGGTGTTTGGTTTTTGCATTAACATTCATGTTTTCTCTTTTCTCCCTCTTCTTCTCCCTCCCTCCCTGTCTGTTCGTCTGTCTCTCTGTCCATCTGTCCATCCCTGCCTCCACCTCCGCTACCCGTTTGTCCTCAGACTAGAGCCGGACATTTTACTCAGAGCCAAACAGGACTTCCTGAAAATTGACAGTGCTGCTGACTTACAGTGAGTGTCCGGCTTTACCTCTCTTTGCCGCTGCCCCGGGGTAGGCAACACCCCAGGAGCTGGGTCCTCCTCCAGCCCCCAAACCCAGCCCTGGCTGGCCAGGGAGAGACATTACTTCCCTCCCTCTTTCTGGTGGGATCTGCCTGGGTGGGAAGGGAGGTGTCTAAGTTTATGAAGGGAACCCAGAGAGCACCACAATACCTCTTCAGCTGGTGCCCAAGGGGTTAATCCAGGTCCTTTTTGACCTCTGCCTCTCGCCTTCCTAAGTGTGTGTACTGAGGACAGGTGATTGGAGTAGGGGAAAGGGATAGCTGAGCAGGTTAGCATGACCCCCCACCCCATGAGGGAAGGGTCCAGAGCTTGTCTCCCTGGCCAAGCCAGCGGCCCCTGCGAAGCCGTGCAGGTAGGGATCTCCCTTCAGGAGTGGGGAGGGTGGGGTGGAAGTAGGAACCAGCTGCTTCTACTGCTGCAAGCCAGCGTGTATGGGCACATGGTTGGGTCTTGGGCACTCTGAGCATGGCCACCTCAAGAATGCAAGAGCCCGGGCACCAGCCCTACTGGGTGCTGTCCATAGCCACCTTGCTCTCAGCCTCCACTCCCTCCTGTCTCTTGCTTCTGGCCACTGCGGCTGGTGCTGGCTCTGCCATTTGTCTCTGTTGGAGTTTTTCTGTCTCCTTCATTGCTTGCGTGTTGCTTTGCTGAGCCACCTGGGGCAGGGGGGTCTTTCTAGCAGGACAGTTCCCAGGGACTGTTTATCTGTTTGGTCCCTGTAGTGAGTCATCTCCTGATGGTAGGAAGTGCATGTGGGGATAGCCCTGCCCTGGGGAAGCTGACAGGAGTTTAAGCTGTTAATCCAGGGACTAAATAGTTGTGGGAATACCAGTATGGCCAGTGAGACCCCAGCAGCTGTTAGTGTCCCCTAGTCCAGCATGGGGCTGTGGTAGCCGAAGGAGGCTAAGTCCCTGCAGAGCACGTCCCCTGTGCAGTGTGTCATGTCGTGGGTGTCTCTGTGCTTGTGTGGACCGGTTGGACGGGGCAGCTAGACCGTGGAGTATCTGTGAGCAGCCGGGTCTGGCCTCCCGCCTCCGCTGTCTGACTCGGGTCTTCCTCCTCCCTCTGCAGGCTGTTCAAGGAGCAGAGCGAGGACCTGGTGGATCATGTCCCAAAGGAGCGGGAAGTGCTGCTGGAGAGGGAATTCCAGAGGGTCACCATCTCTGGGGAAGAGAAGTGCGGGGTAAGGTTGCTTGGCCTGGGGGCACACGTGGGAAGGGGCTAAGGCTTTCTGAGGCTATCCTTCCCCATCTTCCCAGGAGCCCTGTTGCAGGAGCCAGTCAGTTCCCGCTGCCGGGAGCTGACACCTCCTGCCTGGGGAAAGCCCAAGATACTGTTTCCTATGTTTCACTTCCCACCCCCAGCCCAAGCCAGCCAGTATCCTGACCTAGGGCAGGATTGGGACGAGGAGTTGGGCCTGCACTCCACGCTGTGCTCTGCCTGGCCCATCCTCCTGGCTGAGCATCCTTTCCCTCTGTGGGGTGCCTCTGCTGTGTTCACACAGCATCTCCCTGTGCTTCAGGTTCAAGCCCAGGCCTCTGTTCCAGGTCCTGTTGTCTTTAATTTAACCTTTTACCTGTCAGCCAGAGCTCCTGCATAGTTTCCATAGTTAAAAGTCCAGCCCTATTTCTTTACCTTTGTATCTCTGGTGTCCACATGTTCCTGGCGTTTGCAATCAGACCCTCCCAGACCTATTTCTGGGTCTTGTGTCCCTGACGTCCTGTCTGCTCTGTAGCCAGCTGGGACTGGAATCCCCCACTCTCCTTCCTCCAGGTGCCCTTCACGGACCTGCTTGATGCAGCCAAGAGTGTGGTGAAGGCGCTGTTCATCCGGGAGAAGTACATGGGGTTTTCCCTTCAGAGCTTCTGCAAGACCACTGCCCGCTACCTGCAGGACCTCTCTGAGAAGCCCCTTGAGACCCGGGTCTATGATGAGATCCCAGAGACTCCTGTGGCTGCAGGTGAGGCTGGGGTTGTTAGGCAAGCTGGGGGAGAGGGTGTGCAGCAGTAAAATCCTGAGACGCCCTCATGCCTGGGGCAGGATGGCAGGGGCAAAAGGGATGATTCCAGCTGGGCCAGTGGGTGAGAATGGGGTTGAGCCAAGCTGGAAGTCGTGGGTGACTGGTGCCACCTTAGTCAGGGGGGCAAATACCACCCCCTGGCGGGCAGTCTGGGTGGGGTCCCTGCGGGCGATCCTGTGGTCCGGGGTGGGTCCCACAATGGATCCCATGATGGCTGATCACTGCGCTCACTGCAGCCGCTCTTGAAAGTGGCTACAGCGAGTACAGCGATCGGCCAGCATTTGCAGGGGGGGCATCAGTGCTCCAGCCTACCCCCCCATCACCTAAGCAGTGAGCATGGCCGTCGGGGTGCACGTGCACCCCCTACATGCTGCCACTGCTGGAAGCCATATTCTCAGTTCCCATTGGGCTCCTGTCCCAGTTGCTGAGTTAGCACTTCTTGCTGCCCTTATTCCAGGCAGAGCTCAAAGTAGAGGCAGTCAGACCCAGGAGTCCTTGGATGGGGAGCATGAGGGAGAGGAGTCTTTGTGGTGGAGGATGGGTCACAGCCAGGAATGTGGGTAGAGGAAAGAGTGTGGGGGAGGAGGAGGCTACAATGCACCATGGTTTGCAGTGGAGTAAGGGGATGCTGGTGGCCAGGACTGCCAGGCATTGCCCAAAGCTGGGGGTTGTGCTCGTGTCTGCAGATGCTCCAGTGCACCCACCATTCACGGACCAGCACCCTTACGAGACCTGCGAACCCCAGTCCATGCCCAGCGACCTGGGCTTTGGCCTCAAGATGGTCAATGGCGTGGTCCATGTCTACACAAAGCAGGATGTCACCGACAAGTAAGCGAAGGGGGCTGGTGGGGTAGGAGCCCCTGGTGCCTGGTCTAGTGAGAAGGGGGAACTGGGAGAAGCCAAGTGCGTGCTGGGAAAATGATCTCCCCCTGGGAGTGTCAGGGTTGCGTGCCATCTCCCTGTGAGTCTGTTCAGCCTGTTATAGGGCAGTGAGCTTACAAGGTCTCCTGCACGGTACTGCATCTTATCTTTTCTGCACCCCCTGCTCCCAGCTCCCTTTGCTGCCATGGGGAGCTTTGGCCTTGAGGCGTCTCCTGGCTTGAGTTTCCCTGCTCAATGCGTGCTCTGTTTCTGTGTGACGAGCCTACTGCCCTGTTCCCTCCTGCAGGAGCACAGAGCTGGACCTGCCGTACCCCGATTTGCAGGAATTTGTCGCTGACATGAACTTCCTGATGGCTCTGATCATCCATGGGCCCATGTAAGGACAACACCTTCTCTTGCATGTGTTGTGAGAGCTGTGTGTGGGTTGGGCTGGGGTGTGTGGCTTATGCAGCAGCTGCTGCCCGTGGGCCTCCCACTCCACTCTATCGGAATGGCTGCTGGACTCTCCAAGCAGCAGACCAGGCCCTTCCCTGAGTTGGCCTGGTACGGGAATGGAGCCAGTCCAGCCTCGGGGACTGAGGACATGGGATATTCCATCCTCAGCCCCTGGATGATGCAAAGAATAATGCCATCTTATCAGTGGGTCTGGCAGAGCCTACAGTGGTCCAGAGTGTCAAAGCAGAAGCTGCCTCTGGACACTGTAGGACTGGTTTAGGGATGGTAAATAGTCCTGAATCCTAATCCATTGCCCTGCCCTTGGCCAGAAAATCCTTCTGCTACCGGCGGCTGCAATACCTGAGCTCCAAGTTCCAGATGCACGTCCTGCTCAATGAGATGAAGGAGCTGGCAGCTCAGAAGAAGGTCCCGCATCGTGACTTTTACAACATCCGTAAGGTACTGTCCCTGTCTGTTGCCCCATGGCCTTGTCATGTCACTGGCCTGGCAGCTGAGCCCAGCTTCCCACCCCCAGCTGTATGGGCTGTGGTGCCACAGGCTTTGATCCCTTTCTAGAGTCATTGCCTGCATAAGCCATTTAGTTCTGAAAAGGGAGACACTTGTGCTGGTGATGTGGGTACCGGTCTCTTGGGGTTGATGCTCCTCCAGGCAGTGGGGACAGTAACAGCTTCCAGGCTCTACCCCTTGGGCTCTTGCCTAGCGGTGAAGGTCCTGTCTGTGGAGGGTGGGCTGAGGCCTCGTGCCTTGGGGTCCAGTCACATGTGTCCTCCCCGTTGAACAGGTGGACACCCACATCCACGCCTCCTCCTGCATGAACCAGAAACACCTTTTGCGCTTCATCAAGCGGGCCATGAAGAAGCACCTGAGTGAGATCGTTCATGTGGAAAAGGGCAAGGAGCAGACCCTGAAGGAGGTCTTTGAGACCATGAATCTCACAGCCTATGACCTCAGTGTAGACACGCTGGACGTCCATGCGGTAGGCTGTCCTGCTGTGCTTCTCATGCAGCACCCACCTGCTCGCTGTGGGAGGGCGATGGTTTGCATCTGGGGCATGGTTGGAGGGAAGAGACTCTATCTCTGTACTAGCTATCTTGCTCTTGTCCTTTTTTGGCTCACCTCTTGAGATGAGCAGAGGCATCTAGCCTTCCCCCAGCATTGGCTTACAGAGATGTGCCATGGGTGCGAGAAGCAGCTTGGTCTCCTGTGGCCTGCGCTGAACTGAGCTCAATGGATTTTCTTTTGCTGTTGGGACTAGGAGATGGTAGAACTGGGTGAGATGGAGCATCTTGTAGGGAGCAGGGTTGAAAGCCATGGAACTTGAATGCCTTAGGCCAGGGACTGAGGGGTTACAAGCAGCCAGTCCTTGTGAGCAGTACTAGTAGTTGTAGCTTGAGGAAGGAGATCCTGGAAAGCACTAGTCAGTGGGAGTTGCCTCCTTGTTGCCTTTCCTTGAGGTGTCTCTGTCCCACTCAGGATCGTAACACCTTCCACCGCTTTGACAAGTTCAATGCCAAGTACAACCCCATCGGGGAGTCGATCCTGCGTGAGATCTTCATCAAGACGGACAACCGGATCTCGGGGAAGTACTTTGCCCACATCATCAAGGTGAGGGCTGGCACTGCTGCCTGGACCACATACCTCTTCAGGAGGCTGACACCCCTGCAATGACCTGGAGACCTGTCTCCATGAAAACCAACCAGCCTGTGCGCGTGAGCCTGGGGTCTGGTACTGAGAGGGAGACTGTGTGGGAAGTAGTGGACTTGTGGCTGGCTGTTGGCTGAGACCTGGACATGGTGTGGGTGCCTCATTTTCTATGAGGTGGCAACCTGGTGCTTCCTGGCTTGGGTGGGCATGCACGTGTATGTCTGATCTGTGAAGCAGTGTGCGTGCCAAGGCTAAGCCTACACGTATGTCTTTGTGCTGCTGCACTGGAGTGTGTAAGCAGTGTCTTGCCCTGTTTGGGTATATGCAGGACCTTTGCCCAGGGTTTGTCATCCTGGCCAGTTGGTTGGGATGGCATTTCCCACTGAGTGACCTCCCTCCCTGCAGGAGGTGATGTCTGACTTGGAGGAGAGCAAGTACCAGAACGCGGAGCTGCGCCTCTCCATCTATGGCCGCTCACGGGACGAGTGGGACAAGCTGGCCAGGTGGGCTGTGTACCACAAGGTGCACTCCAACAACGTGCGCTGGCTGGTGCAGGTGCCCCGTCTCTTGTGAGTACCGCTCTGCCAGGTGGGACCGGGCAGGAGGGGTCACAGTGCTGTTTGCACAGCTGGCAGGGCTTGATGGGGGTTTCCAGCCCAGGCATATCTAGTCAGGCTCTGCCCTTTCACAAACTGCCTTCTGGCCAAGGCTCTTGCTAACCTCGAGCCCTCAGTCCCCCAGGAGAGAGAGGAATTCATGGGGGAATCGCTTATTGCAGCCTTTCTGCTGACAGGGACTGGCAAGGCCCAGGCAGTGGAAGCCAGGCATTGTGCTCCCTGTTGCTCTGGTCATTCCTGCTCTGCCCAAGGCTGCTGGAGGGCCCTGGTGGGGGCGATGCAGTTAACTGTGTGCGAGTGTGAGGTCAGGCAGAGCGGGGTGGCACCTTGCAGGAGAACTCGCTGGGGGATGGGAAGGCCGGAGGAGGAGTCGGTGCTCTCCCTGCTGGGATCAGACCTTGTAAGGATGAGCAAAACCTGCTGAGAGCCGACTCTGGCTGGAATGTCAACATGGCTGGGCTGGCAGAGGAAGTGGAGGGAACGTGGAGGGGGCAACTCATGGTGGCCCGTGTTCCCACGGCCACTGAGAGCACACGAGGGAGCGGGTGGCAGCGCTGGGTGCCTGCTCCGGGTCCTGGGGAGTGGGGGTGAGGCAGGACCACAGCATAACCCTTCTGGCCAGCCCTGCAACCCCTAGCTGTGCTGCACAGCAGCTTCCTGACCCCAGGGAGTGAGAGGTGGCTGGAGGGGAGTGACTGCGTGGGGGCATTGGGAAGCCAGCTTCTAGGGACCACAAGCTGCTTGACATCATTGCAGGAAGGAGCAGGCTCGGCAGAGGCAGCTGGGTGCAAGAACCAGTGATGACTGGAGGGGCCAGAGTGGGAGAGCAGGACCAGGCAGGGGTCTTGGGCCTCAGCAGCCTGGTTTAATCCAGATGGGCCAGAATAAGCGCCAGTTGTCTGGTCATGTGGATGGCCTGATTTCCCCCTCATGCCCTGGTGTAAATCAGGAGTAACCTGCCACCAGCTGGGTGCAAAGCAGGGTTAGCTGTAGTGACCAGAGTGGAAGGAGCTTATGTGAGAGCAGGGTCTGGCCTTGGTCAGGGCCCCGAGGGGCTGAGCTGACCACCGTGCCCAAGTGTCCTGCTCTGAACCACCTCTTGGGCCCTCCCTCCCTCTCCAACAGCGATGTGTACCGAACCAAGAGGCAGCTGGCCAACTTCCAGGAGATGCTGGAGAATATCTTCCTGCCCCTCTTTGAAGCCACCATCCACCCTGCCAGCCACCCAGAGCTGCACCTCTTCCTGGAGCATGTGAGAGCCACCTGTGCCAGGGCTGCATCAGGGACCCCTGGGCTGGGGCTGGCTGGGCAGCTGCTAAGCACAGGCTGCCTGGTGCATTACAGTCACTAAGGGGACTGCAGGAGGCCCCAGAGGGGAGGGGCAGATGTCAGACGCCCCCCTGGGCACTGCCACAGCCCTGGGCACCATAGTGGGTCACAGAGGCTTCGTGCCTGCAGAGACGTCCGTGGTGGAGGAACATTGCTCCATTGGGCTTGCTTGGGAGGTGTCCCCAGGCAGGGTGGGCTGACAGTCTCCCTTTCCTGAGCAATGGATGCTGGCTGGCATCTCACACTCTCTCCCCTCTCTACATCTCGGGTGACCAGGTGGACGGCTTTGACAGTGTGGATGATGAATCCAAGCCTGAGCATCACATCTTCAACCTGGACAGCCCTTTGCCTGGGGCCTGGCTGGAAGAAGACAACCCGCCCTACGCATACTACTTGTACTACATGTACGCCAACATGACTGTGCTGAACCACCTGCGCAGGTAGGGGAGGCCTTGTCTCTCTTGTCCCCCCCCACTTCTTGGTGCAGGGCAAATCTTGTCACTCAGAGGTGTGTCCCCCATGGGTGAGCCCTGCTGGAGAGCACTGCCCTCCTTAGCAGCTCGTGAGTGCCCTCCTGTAGAACCAGCCACAGGGTATTGGGCTCATCCTGGAGCCTGGGACTTGCATGTGCCCTCCTGTCTAGTCACCCACATGATACTCCCCTAGTGTGTGGGGTGGCACAGTGGCTCAGCCCATCCTAACCTTGCTCTGGTGCTGTCCTCCAGGAAGAGGGGCTTCCACACCTTTGTGCTGCGCCCGCACTGTGGGGAAGCAGGGCCCATCCACCACCTGGTGTCTGGCTTCATGCTGTCCGAAAACATCTCACATGGTCTCCTGCTCCGCAAGGTAAGGGGAGCTTAGCACTGGACTGGGTGATTGGCCACCGGAGCCTGGGAGAGGGCAGGCTGGATGCTGTCGGTGCCCAGGCAATGGCAGTGTCCTTATCATGCTTGGTGCAGACCATGGTTCAGACACTGGGGTGATGCTAGGAGAACCAGGTGAGTTCTGAAATAAAGGGCAGCCCTGGCAATCTGGCATCTCAGGAGCCCATGTGTGGGAGGGGGATCTGGTCCCCGTTGCCAAGTGATGGGATGGGCATGCCCCAGGACTAAGGGAGCCTGGCGGTGAGTGCATGCCCTTGGCTTGGCTGCAGTCCCTCGTGGAGGCACTCTGCACAGCCCACCCAAGTGAGTCCCTGTGCTCCAGTAACCTGGCTTTCCCTGGGCAGGCCCCCGTGCTGCAGTACCTCTACTACCTGGCCCAGATAGGCATTGCCATGTCCCCGCTCAGCAACAACAGCCTATTTCTGAGCTACCACCGCAACCCGCTGCCCGAGTACCTGTCCCGTGGCCTCATGGTATCGCTCTCCACTGACGACCCGCTGCAGTTCCACTTCACCAAGGTGAGCCATGCCAGCATCATGCCCCATAGCTTGGCCAGACAGCCCCAGGGGGCATGACACAGCTTTGGCAGCAGGACCTCATAGAGATGGTGGGACTAGAGGGGAGCTCTGGCTGCAGTGGTTGCATGTCACCAGATGATGTAGGGACAGACAGAGCAGACCCAGGTACCCACAGACCGGGATAGCCAGGAGAGCTTTCTAGTGGCATGAGGGGGTGTCACAGGGAGGTCAGGGCAGGGAAACCCACTCACCCTGGCTATGTACTGGAACAGCTACTGGCTTGGCTGCCTCGGCCTGTGCTGGAATAGCAGGGGGATTCTGTGGCTGGCCCCTGGGGAAAATGTGACACCGTCCCCACAGATACAGGCCTGGGGGCAGCTTTAGGTGCTGGGAGCAGTGGCGCAGGCTCTGTTGCAGTTGCTGGAGGGGAATTGCAAGTCCCTGCCCTTGTTGCATTAAGTGAGTTTGGATGGTGAAATGGTTGCGGCAGGGAGGAGGCCGCTTCTGACAGATGCAGCAGTGAGAGCTGACTTGGCCAAGCCCCTGATCCTTGCCAGGGAGGTTGATCCAGGGTTTGGGCAGAGCCCCTTCTAGGCTGGCAGAGCCCCCCTCTGGGAGCAGTCCTGGGTGTGGCGAGCAGAGATGCTGCCCCCTGGTGGCTGCTTCAAACTCGCTGCCCCAATGTCCGCAAACCTGACTCCGCTTCTGCACATCCCTGCCCTACCTTGTCTCTCCCGTCCAGCTGCACAGGAGTCGCTGGGAAGTCACCGGGACTGAAAGCCAGGGCTTTCAGTGTGACTTTTCCCCTCTACTGTGGGGCTCACTCACAGCTGGAGCATCAATTTGACTGCTGATTTAGCAGCCACTGAAGCCAAGCTTGCCGTGTGCGTGCAACCAGGGGATGTATCTGTGGGTACAGGGCTTGGCCTCTCTGTGCCAAACTGCAGTGCCCAGCACTGAGCCCCTTAAGCCTTGCCAGCATTCTGCATTGCTGCTTGCCGTCACAGCTGGCATCAGCTGCACTCCCACCTTGGCAAGAGGTCAAGGGCCAGGCTACACCCTAGGTCTAAGAGAGGGGTCCCCACAGGGCTGGGTAGGCAGCATCCAGGAAGCCTCTTCTGGGTCTGATGCCTGCACCTCTTTGCAGTCATGGCATCAGCTCATCTCCCTGGGGTCAGGCCAGAGCTGGCAGGAGGGCTGGTGCAGTGGGTGGCCTCGTCTGATCGGCTGTGCTATTGCAGGAGCCCCTGATGGAGGAGTACAGCATCGCCACGCAGGTCTGGAAGCTCAGCTCCTGTGACATGTGCGAGCTTGCGCGCAACAGCGTGCTCATGAGCGGCTTTTCCCACAAGGTAAGACTAGTCCTCCCCACCACACCAAGCAGAGTCCAGTACCAGCCTGAATCCCATGGTGGGGTCCAGGATGGCTGAGATGCTTGGGGCACTGCTCTGTAACCTCTGCCTGGTAGTCAGGGGTGCTCTGCCTCGTGGCCCCCATGGCACCCCATCTCCCAGCAGCAACAGGCTGTGTGCTCTCAGAGGTACGGTTGTGTCCGAATCAGCCCTTTACCATGCTGTTGGGCTCTGCATGCTGGGGGCTGCTCCGTTGTCTCTTGGGTAAGGCACAGAACAGGTTGCGACGTCCCTTCATGTCTGTTAAGCCTCTCATGGCCCCTCCAGCAAGGAACAGGGTCTACCAGGTCCTACGTGGCCAGTAACTCCAGCCAGCCTGTGGCTGCACAGTCAGTGTTTGCTGAACTCTTGTGGCTGCATTGCCTCTGGGAGAGTAGAGCTGCCCCTGCCACAGTGAGCTTCAGCCTAGGAAAGCTTGTGTTATGCGTCAGCCTCTTGCCCTACGGCAGATCTGGCCACGGTAGTTGTCTAGTAGTTGTCTAGAACTACTTTGGTTAGATTCTGAGGTGCAAATCTACCCTGCCTTTTATCCAGCATGGGATCATCAGGGTACAAGCCCCTTGGGAACCCATCACCCTGACCATAGCTTTCTCCCTCCCAGGTGAAGAGCTACTGGCTGGGCCCCAATTACTTGAAGGAAGGGCCTGAGGGGAACGACATCCGACGCACCAATGTGCCGGATATTCGTGTGGGCTACCGCTTTGAGACGCTGTGCCAGGAGCTGACCCTCATCACACAGGCCGTGCAGACAGAAGAGCTGGAGACCATCCAAGAGGAGGACTCCTTAACCATGAGCTTCAGCCCGGGGCCTCAGTGAAGGACTCTGGCCCCTGCTCTTGCCCACAGGGGCTAGGCAGGCTGGAGGCTGTGCCAGAGCATGAGCAACCCCCCTGCCATCTCTGTAGGGTCTGGGCTCCTGTCCCCCATGGCCCCTGTTTCTTTCTTGACGTTGGTTTCATTGCATTCTTTCCCTCTGCATTTCCCCCTCGAAAGGGGTTAATTTGGTTCCTTAGCAGTCTCCCTTGGTAACGTGCTGGTGCCTTTTTTTAGTTGTTGGTTTGGTTTTTGTTCTCTTAAACTCTGGATTTATTTTTACTTTCTGCAAGGCCATGGGGGTGGTAGTGCCCAGGCCCTCCATAGTGCTTGCCATTGAAGGCTGGGTGTGTGAGGGGGGCTCACACGCCTGGGACCGCACGAGTCCTGGTGTGAATGTGCAGGGGGATGTACCCTAGGGCTGGACTCTGGGGAGCCGGGTGGTGTCAGAGCCCTGAGCACTGGATGTGCCTCGGCACTGGTGGCTTGTCCTCTCGCACTGAGCAAGGTGCTGCTCTCTGTGTGGCAGGAGCCTTTGTTGTGTCTGACAGAGTCATTGCCTTGAGTTGATGCCAGTTGGGTGCCTCCTAGGACCACAGTCCCTGTGGCCAGATCTGCCGTGGGGCAAGAGGCTGAGAACCAAGCTTTGCCCTTGTCCAGTACCCAGCTTGCCGCAGTGCTGCTCCCACCCCAGCTAGCCGGCTTGTTTGTGCCATGGCTCCAGCTGGGCCATTTGCTAGTGTTATTTTTTAAATAAGGGAGGATCTGTCCTCCTGACTTATCAAACTGTGATGCCCAAATCCTCCGGGCCAGGACAGTGGATGGTGTCCACCCTGGCCCTCACTCTTGGCCTGGGGTAGCATGGAGGAAAAGCCTTTCAGCCCAGCCAGAGAGCTGGGGAAAAGGCTGGGACTGCCATTTTTAACTCCGTATGCATCTAGTGTCAGTCAGGCTGAGTATTTCTTGTTATCTCTCTGTCCATCTGAATGTCTGTCTGCCTCAGCAATCATGTCTTGGTAGGTGGGGGTAGGGACAGGACAATGTGTGTCTTCTTTTTTTTTTTTATTAGCCCTTTAACTTAGATCCTCTTGATCGGGGCAGATCCAGCAAGCTCTGTTTTCTTGGGCAATCTCATCTGCTTCCCTTAGGAGACACGGGCAGCTCCTACACTTTGCTGGTGTCCAAGGAGCAAGCAGCCGCTGTCTGTGCATGGTGCCAGTTCTGTGCTTGCATGTGCCGTGTTGTAGGGGCTGGAGACCTGTCCACCCTAGCAGCCCTCCCTGCGAGGCCATGCCCATCCTCAGCTAGCAGCACTGCTGCTTGTTGACTCTTTTCCTGTGATCTGTGGCATGAAGGGCCCCCTTGCTTCACTGCACATCAGTGAGCTTTCGCTGCGCCCCATGGCCAGCTGTCCCTGTGCTTGGCCTCTTTGTTGTTACCAGGGTATTATACCCAACCGTTCTCTCGCCCTCGGCTGTTGGGGGAAGGAGCGGGGGGAGTCGGCAGCATCATATGGGGAAATGGGGGTTTAGGGCACCATTAAGAGGGTCTAGGAAATCATGGGTGACTGGTGCTGCCTTAGTCGGGGGGGGTCCCCCCGCAGTCAATCATGCTGACCGAGGGCTGGGTCCCGGGGTCCCACCCATGGCCAGTCTTGCTGTCTGGGGGGACCCCCACGGCCGGTCGCTGCAGTCGCTTCTGGGAGCGGTTGCACTGATTGGCCAGCACCTGCACAGGGGGCACGAGCACTCCCGCCCGAGTGGTGAGTGCGGCTGGTCAGGGGATACACTGGCGCTCTCGGGGGGTGCACATGCACTCCCTACGCTTTGCCACTGTAGGAAATGACCTTCCTGTTGCGGGCAAGGACTTCAGCCTTGGAAAGCCATCTAAGGCAGTTCAGGGGTGGCTGTGAGGGGCTAGAGCAAGGGGGTGAGAGCCCTTTATTGCTGTGCATGGCCGGGGACGGATCTCTCGTGGCTCCCTGCTTCCCACGATGCCTTGAGCAGTCTCCCTGCTCCAGCACCCAGTGCTTGCTCTGCAGGCTTTTGGCCCAACTAGAGTCACCAGTTGAATGCCAGCCCCCACCGCTGCCTTTGGGCATGTAGTTGTGAGCAGTGTGCACACCCACACTGGGTTAGCGTGCTGCTGGGGCGCAGGGGACATCTTGCCAGGGCAGGCAGCAGGTTGGGTGCTTCTCATATCTGAGAAGGCCTGAAGGTCCCAGCTACCCCACGTGAGCCACTGTCCTAGCTGTGCCCCCCTTGGCAGGCCCACCCAATAACAGATCCCAGGAGCCAAGCACTTAGCAGGGGTCAGGGCTTTTTTCAACTGTCCTTGTGGGTGACAGACGAGCTCTCTGTTCCTGGGTCCATTATGGGTTGCAGAACCACACTTGTCCAGTCTTCATACCGGATAAACTTCGGAGATGCTGCTAGGCCCTGCTTGGTCTCTGGCCAGTGCTGTCACAGGGTAATGCAGGTGAGCCCATGAGCAGGCTTCAAAGCCAGAGGGACCCTACAGACCTCAGTTTTGGGATCGGGCAGGCAGACTCATTTGGTTGCGAGGGTTGTCTCCAGCTGTCCCGGTTGTCCTGTGCTCCCACCACACCCCACCTTGCTGGTTCTGATCTTGCTTCTCTGCGCTACGTATCAACAGACAAGTTAGTTGGATATTTCTTTGTACCTTGGAGATGGGGTTCATCTCCTGCCGTCGCCTTGAAATCTGTGTTGTCCGAGTGAACTGTCCAGCACCGGGTCGTTGCTCTGAAATGTCGTGTTTGAAAAAAGAGCATGAGAAATAAATAGAAGCTATTTAAGTAAAACTCCTCGTGTGTGTGAATTGGGGGGGTAGGGGCAAGGGGGAGGTTGGCACTAGGGCACCCACCACTAGGCTATCGGAGCTATATCCAGACCGACCTCGCAACACCTTGATTTCTGTGGCCCAAATATGTGAAGATGTCCTAAAACAAGAATTGTTCTCGGTGCTTGCTGCGGCTCAGTCCTGGACTGGGTTCACCCTCCAGCGTCCCTGGAGATGGGCGACTTATTCCCTTCCCTCGTTGGACAGAACAGGACACCGAGGCATGGCAATAAACCCCAGGAATGCAGGCAGCGGGTGCTCCAGTCTGCTCATTGTGACAAGGAGTCGAAGGTCTATGATCTCCTGAGAGCTCAAGGTTTCTCCACAAAGAGCAGTCAGTGGGTCTGTAAATACTACACTGAAGTGCTAAAGGTGAAAGCACCACCCTGCTGCTGTCCCTTCTGATCTGGATGATGCAGTGGGTTAGCGGATTTGGGGAAGGGAGCAATCCCTCTCGGAGGAGGGAAGAGGCAGGATTCATTTACAATTGGGTGATAAAGTCACTGACAGCAATGGTTTCTCAGTCAGTTAAAGGGAACCTGCAAAGGGAGCTTTCCCCTTTTGTGGTTTCCGTATGGTGGCAAAAGGCATCCTGAGAGGACTGTCAAGCATGGGCTTTTGTTAACCTTGGAACTTGTATGTGGCCTCAGGACTGCTGAAAAGACTGTAGGTGAGGATTCAAAGAGGAAAGGTCTCTTGGTTACTGTTTAACGTTTGTTATAATAATTCTTCAAAAGAAATAATTAGTGACCATAAGAGAGGAAGCCTTTGTTCATTGGCGAAGTGTAGGGGGTGCATGCGGGTACACATGGGGACCTCCGTGTAAAGGTGCTGTCGGCACTGTGGGTCGCTACGCCCCCTCTCACTGCCGACACCGCTGGCAGCGGCTGCGGGTGGTCACTGACCGCCAGTTGGCACTCGCCACCCCCTGCCCCCCCAACTGGTGACAACACACGCCGTGGCTGCCTGCAGAGCTCCTTGCTTGCCGCCGCCGCCTGCGGGAGCTCGCTGTGCCCCTTGAACAAAGGCATTCATGTTCAAGGCAAGTCTCTCTTCCCTCGGTCACTGGCAGGGAGCGCTCGTCAGCCTCTTGGGGCTATTCTGCTAAGTGGGGCCATTCCTAACCTAATAGCTCAAAAGAAAAAAAACAAAACCAGAAAATTATTAACTTCACCTTTCATCAAAAACACCAAAAAAGGGATTCCTTTTTTAAAGGCCCGTTACAAGATGCCTTTTTAAAATGGTTCTGTCATTAGTGTAGATGGACTCGAACCATACCAGCATTGCCACAGGGAATGGGATGGCAACTGATACCAAGTGTGTCATTCTCTGCTGTGGAGGGCATCTGAGTCCACGAAGCTGAAGGAAGCCAATGGGTGACACAAATGTAAGAGCATAGGCGTAAGCCAAAATGGACCAGCACCCAGTGAACAAGCGTCAGTCCTGATGTGAAAGCTTGGCAGAATCAGGTCTTGTCAACCTGATGTCTAGTCAGTCCCAGGGACCCGGTGCTACCCTGGCTGGAAAAGGTGGGTGAATCTAGGTGATGAAACAACATAGTTGCTTCAGGAAGACAAAGAAAAGTTCAAAGCTATGAAACAAGTGATGAGGGAAGTGGAGTGGCCAGCTCATCCCACTGCTGGGCAGCACACGGGCAGCCTGGCACCAGGCTGGATCCCCGCTTTGGAAACAGCTGTTGGTTAAGGAGGTTCAACTCTTCAAGGTAGATGAGGACTGGGATGAGACTTATGGGATCAGGATGAGGCCCTAGTCTTGCTAGCTTTAATGGTGCTCATGGGGGAAGTCTCCTGCAAGCGGAGAATCTCAGCTGAGAAGAGATTTAGCTGCTTGTTCAAAACTTCACGCCACGCTCTGACCCTGGGCCCTCTACTTGGGCACAAAACAAGCTGCCCAAGTATTACCCAGCAATGCGAAAGGCACCCGTGTGTTTGCCAGGAGAGCGAACCAGTTGGGAGCCAGCAAGAAGCACTCTGACCTTCTCAGCTGACCTCGAGCAGGATGGAGAGTTTCACCCTCCGGTTCCTCAGCCGAGCCTGCATCTCGGGTATTGCAGAGCAACTGGCCTAGCAGAGCCCTGCGGTGCCCCTCTGAGCAAGGCTGCTCACTGGGTCAATTGAATGTAATACTTGAAGCTGCCTGAAGGTGGCACCCCTGGGCTCTCCAGTGGCTTGTGTTGTTGAAGGTTGGGCAGATTTGCACCTTTATAAAGTAACTGGATCCGCGATGGTAAAGCATGAGCTTTGTGAGCCCAAGATTGGTTTCTACATAAATGAAGAGCCGATGACACAGAGGCCAAGCTGAGCCTCAGGCGTCCCTTTCCATGGTGTTGCTGCCAATGGCTTCTCTCTGGGCTGCCTTTTGCTGGGGATTCAGTCTCCACCCGAGCCAGAAAGGGCTTAGTGGCCACTGATCCCACAATCTCGGGCATCCCACAGAGGAGACAGGAGAAAGTGCTGCTCATTCATAAGGACAGGGGTTTTCCCCCTTGGTACTGAGGCCATTGTTAGGGGCCTACAAAGGACTCAGCTGAGAACAGGACCCCATAGCACTAGGCACTGCTTGGTTGAGCGACCCCCCCCCTCCCCCCCCCGCATCGAGTAGAGCAGCAGTTCCCAAACTCTGACAGATTGTGCACCACCAATTTAAAATGATACAACCTTAAGTACCACTGGCAAATTTTCCAGTTCAACCTTAAGTACCACCAGCACATTTTTACCATATACAGTAATGATAATAAATTTGTTAATGTGTACCAGGTTGTCTACGTACCACTGATGGTATCTGTACCACAGATTGGGGATTGCTGCAGTAGAGGATGCCACAGCGCACAGAGTGAGCTGTGTCAAGTACTGATTTTAATGGAAAAGCCAGAAAAACCTGACAGTCATGAAACTCTGCCTGCTCTGTTTATCTGATCCTGATTTCAGTAGCAGCTGGGCTTTTCCGGATTTTCCAGTTTTCACCCAAATCAAGGGGCAGTTGTGGGGGTCAGGGGATGGCTGGAGTTGGCTTCCCTGCTCTGATGGGTGCACTGGGGAATGTATTGCTATCACAGGTACACACAGGGTGAATGGAGCAGAAGGCAACACCGGCCCTGGTTATCAGACACCCTCCTCCTCAACCTTCATTCAGGAGTGGGGTCGGGTGCATTTCTGCTTCAGCAGCCCCCTTCCCAGGGGCAGCAGTGTCTTCTCACCAGTGTCTTTGAAAGGCAAATACAAGGTGCTTCAATGCTGGCCTCCAGCTACAGCTGTCTGGGCATCTAACTGGCCTCTATCCTCCATAAGTGCAGTTGGTTATGGAGTTGGCCTTGCAACACCCCCGGCAGTGCAAGGATGCGTTATTGCTACTTGGGCCGGATGGAGAGTAAGGCATGAGGAAGCAAGGTTGCCTGCAGGATGTCCTAAGAAGCGCCTTCACAGGGAGGATGGGACACCAGCTCAAGTCTGTCAAGAACTGGAAGCAGCAGCAAAGGACAGAGGGTAGCAGAGATTAGCAGCATCTGTCACCGGTGCCAGTGCAGGGTGGATGTACAGTGCATTTGTGTGTGCAACCTTGGGACTGAAACAGTGCTGCAAACTTGTCAGGGGCGCACACTTATCTGCGCTCGTTAGGAAAAATACTTATTAAATACACAGCCTGGCCGGGGCTGGGCTAGTAGTAGCCCAGAGGGGGAGGAACTGGTCAGCTTTGGGCCTGAGAGCAGGGCACCAACAGTGCTGCAAACTTGGCCAGGTCCTGACAGGGCCGGGGGGTCAGTGGCCCCAGAACTGGGCAGCTCCCCTCTTTTTCACAGCTTCTAATTGCAGCCCTTGGAGCGCTGCGTCTCCTGCACTGCCCCTGGCATCGTTGCAGGCAATACGGTCACTGTGTCAGTGCGTGTAACGGATATGCAGATGACCAGGATGTAAGGAGGGGAGGGCTGTGACACAGGTGCCACAAGTGGCACTGCAGTCTCTGTGGGGCATGTGGCAGATCAGGCAGGGGACAGGCAGCAGAGCATTGGATGGGACGGGGAAGAGAGAGTCCCTCAGCTCAGTGCTGCTCTGGCAGAGGTCCACAGCTTGGCTGGAGCAGTGCAAAAATCGTTTTAGCAGCTGTGCCCCAAATTAAGCCTTGTGCCCTCTCCAAGAGCCACTGCAATTCCCTTTACCTGCAAGCAGCAGCTGGCACAGGGGAGAGCTGGGCCCGGGCCAATGCCCAGGAAGCACAGTTCCCTTCCCACCTGCAGAGGTTGTCCAGGATGGAGAAGACGAGGGCAAGGTTCAAATGCCTGGAGGGCTGCAGAGTCAGGAATGCAGCCGCTTTCCTACAGGCCAATGCAGGAAGAGGGAGGGTCCGGATCCTCCCCCTTGCCCGGCCTGCCTCTCCCAAAGGGGTTTGGTGAGGCTAAAAAGCAAAGCCAGCTGCTGCAGGACTTGCAGTCCTGAGGAAGGCAGGCTGGAGCACAGCATGGGGGTCATCCTAGGCTACTGGGACATCCGTGGGGTGAGTGCTGGGAGGACAGTGGGGGGGGGGGTGACAGCCCTCTTTCTCCTGGAGTCCCCTTGCCCGGCCTCCCTTTCCCGCTCCCACCCGACCCTGGAGGGGCCCCTGCCCACAGGCTCATGGGGGGAGGGCTGAGGCGGGGGGCAGGGTCTCAATCCACAGGGGCTGTCCCACCCCGGAGCAGAGTCCTCCCTGTGCCCCCTTTGCCTCAGCAATAGGAGCCCCTTCAACCCCCTCCCAGCCAGGCTTTCCATTGACTCTTGTCTTTAAAATCCCCTGCTGCTGTGGCATCTGGGGGGATCCCACTGCTTTCTTGCCTTATTTGCCCAGTAGTCTCAGCAATGGCAGCCCTGTGTCAGGGCTCCCCACGGGGCAGCTTCTTACCCTGCTGATGCCACAGAGCCACCCTGGCCCGCGGCAGAGCATTGGCGTGTGCGCTATGTGCCTGGGAGCGTGGGCCCAAGGGCTTGGGTCCTCTGCCTCCTTGGAGTGGGGCAGGCTGTGCGGTCTTCCTCAAAGGGCAGACATGCCAGTGCAAGGCGCCTGCGGTGTCCAACACTCTCCCATTCCCCTCTGCAGCTGGCCCACGCCATCCGAATGTTGCTGGAGTACACGGGCACCCCATACGAGGACAAGCAGTACACCTGCGGGGAAGGTAAGGGGCGGAGGAGCTGCACCCTCCTGCCAGGCACCGGCAAGCCAGGAGACCGGGATCAGTGCAGGGGAGGGGAGAGCCTGTACCAATGTGCTCGAGTAGCGAGCCTGCAGGGGATGGGGACCCACCATTTGGCACTTCAAGCTCAATAGGAAATCAAAACAAATGCCTGGGCCTTGCACTGCGTGGAGCTGGGAGCGGAGTGACGGTCTCTTTAGGTCAGGCCTTGCAAAATCAGCAGATTCACCGACTGCTGCTGGAAACTGCAGGCAACTGGGTCCTGCGGGCCCAGCTCTTCCCTGCAGGAATCGAGAGCAGCATAGCAGCCATCCCAGGGACAAACTAGGTCAGGTTTCCTGCGCAAGGGGAGGAAGCGCTGGAGCGAAGCAGTTAAACAGCCTGAAACATTAGCTGTGTTCACTCTCCCCAGGCGAAAGGGGAGGACTTATGTTTCAACATATCTGAGCTAGAAGCTGCCTTGTGCTGCCTCGCTGGGGGATGGGAGTAAGAACTGGCCTGCGAGTGCCATGAGGTAGAGGGGATGTGCCAGACCGCCTGCCCCTCTGGGGCTCCCCAGCACTGCCCGCTGTTGTTAGATATGCCCTGGGGAAGTATGCAATTGTGCTTGTGCGATTTTGTGCTTAATAGGCACAACTGCGCAGAATTGTATAAACTTTGCATAATTTAACTATGGCAGGCTCTGTGCCTCTGCTGCTTTGATGTGAAGGGACAGAGCAGGGTGACTGGACAGCTGGGTAGGGGGGAAGGGAGCTGTCTGGGGGTGAGGGTGGGCATGGGCCACGCACCACGTGGGGCTTCCAGCACTCCAGCGGGAAGCTGCATGTGGAGGCGAGCAGGAACCTGCCCATCCTGATGGCAACATGACTGTGCCTTCACGTGCAGCGTCCTGCTGGAGTGCTGGAAGCCCCACACGCAGGCCCGGCCTGGCCCGATGGCACATGGACTGGGGATGTGCGTCATTGGGCTGGGCAGGAAGCTGTACACGGAGGCATAGAGTCTTGCACCATCAGGCTGGGTGGGCTCCTGCTTGCCTCCACATGTGGCTTCCTGCTGGAGTGCTGGAAGCCCCACGTGGCAACGCTGAGCCTGCCTGGCCCGATTGGTGCATGGCTCCCGGTCCACCCGACATCAGGCTGGTCCAGCCGGCTCCGTGCCTCCGGTGGGAAACTGCAGCAGTCCGGTGGGAAACTGCACGTGGAGGCATGGGACTCGACCTGGTGGGCGCTGCCAGGGGCTCTGCCTGCCATAGCCATGAGCACCCAAGGGCTTGCCGCCATTGAGCTGCTGGCAGCTGAGCTGTGCACTATGGGAGCAGAGATGTGTAATGCAGCCGGGCAGGGGGGCCACAGCCACCTATAAACCCCATACTCGCACACCCCATCTCTCTGCCCTACCCATAACCCCACACCCATCCACACCCCCCCACATATACCCACACCCCTCAACACCTTCATAAATCCCTACTCACATACCACCCCCCAACCATACAAAGTACCTGCATATAGTTCTAAAGAAGGTTCAAATAGTAATTAATTGTGCGTAATTTTGAGTTTTTCTGTGCGTAATTCCCTGGGGTGTAGTTAGACCTCAGGATGGTGGACGCGTGGTGTATGTGTGTGTGTGTGTGTGCACATACCAGGGACTGGAGGAGATGTGGTGTCAGGGCCCAGGGATTTGTTGCATCTTCTCCTTCCAGCCCTAATTTGCTCTTCCTGCAAGGTCATGTTGTGTATGTCCTTGAGGCCAGGGCCACTTGCTTTCTAGATGCTGTTAACAAGAGCCCCCCACCCCTTTTGCAGTGCATTGCAGAGGCCCCCTGGGCCTTCAGTGACAGCAAAGCAATGTCTGCACCATGAGCTGGTCTTAGCTGCAGTTAGGGCCTGACAATGAGGGCAAGGCCCTGAGTGGGTCCAGTGAGAGTGATGGGTAGGGCAGCTCCTGGGTGGCTGCAGAGACCCCCCCCACAACTCTCCTTGCTATGGCTTCTCTGGCTGGCTGGGATTTGTTCCCACCACATCTCAGGCATTTCTAAAGTCGACTGCTGGTTTCTGAAGGTCAGGATGTGTTTGTTGCTCTTTGTTTCAGTGGGAGACCAGGAAAACTGGCCATCAAAGAAAGGCTTTGTCTCCGAGAAGTTCAGCTGGATTAGTGTGCGCTGGGGAGGGAGGATCAGGTTGCAGTTGGGCACTGAGTCCTTCACTGCAATGTCTTCATGCTGCTCTCCACAGGATACTGATTAAATTATGCTCATGCTTTCCCAGGGTATTTTGGAGGCACAACCTCTCTTGCGCCGGTGCCAGCGAACGAGGTGAAGAACAGCCAGGGTTGACTTTGCGTTCAGGGACACAGAGGTTGTGTTTGCTCAACCAGGTTGTGTTTGCTCAACCAGGTCCTTTTTTAAATGTCACGAAACCTTTGGGAGGGGAAGAAACCCCTGAGGCAGAGGGGCCTCGATAGGTGAGATGAATGTGCTGGAGAGCGCTTGAGTGGATGCATTTCCCTCCCCACCCCCCCAAAAAAAATCCTAGCAGTGACAAGGCTAGGTCTTGATTGGCCACAATTTGGGAAAACAGCCCAGTGCCTCACTTCACCAGGCTTATACCTAGCTAAATGGCAAGCTAAATGCTTGCTGCTTTTGCAGCCAAGATAAACCCCATGGAGTCAGGGACAGAGTTGGAGAATGGTACCCAGGAGTCCTAGGTCCCAGAACTTTGCTTGAACTGACCATATGCTCCCTGGAAAGGGATGAGCTCGTATTGGAGAGAGCAATCCAGCGACGCGCTTGGGAGTATGGCCCTGCCCGTCCCCAGGCCTCCAGGGGGTGGCATTAGAATAATCTAATCTGTGCTGATTGCTGAGACAAAGCTACTATAGCAGGGGAGCGGCCTTTGTTCCTAGTGGGGCAGAAACTTTCCCAGTCCTGTACCCAGAGACCATTAAAATGCAAAGTGCAGTGACTCAGCTCCTAGGGGAGGGCTGGAGGGGGGCTCTGGTTAATAATCAGCTGCCAGTCTGGTTAAAGCTGCTGTGCTGGGGAGCAGAAGATAAAAGTTCAACCCCCTCACTGGTTGGGCGCGGGCTGAAATCGGGGTCCCCTGCTCCCTGGCTAGGGCTCTGACCACCAGGTGATTTGGGCTAGAAGAGGGCGGATGTCATCGTCCTCCTCTTGTCCAACACGAACAAGTCCTAGCTGAGTAAAATCGTGGCTTTTGCCTTCTGCTGTGCTGGGGCAATCCTGTTCCCTGTGCAGTTGCCCGGCTGGAGTGCAGCCCTACGGAGCACGTGCAGCTTGCTTGCGCTGGATCACAACCCGCATGCGAGTGCCAGACACAGCAGGTACAAGCTGTGTCGTTGGCATATAAGCACGTGAAGGCAAATAGGATCTGCCCCAAGTACCCAGTACTGCCCCTTGAAGCCCCCAAGCTGCATTTACTGCCCATGCCATCAAGGTCCCAGGTGGGCAGCACAGGGTGCTTTACCAGCGGGCTGACCCACAGCGTATGAGCAGCCCAGAGCCCGAGCCGCTCTACGCTCTCGCAGTCTTCCTGAGCACAGTTGTTTTGCCTCCATGTCGCATGCTATGCTGGGGTCCCATGATATCTCTTCTCAAGTAATAGATATGCTGGAAGGCAGGGCTAGGAGACCTACAGAAATCAGAGGACTAGACCAAAAGAAATCTTGTGAGGCTCAACAAGGACAAGTGCAAAGGCCTGCACTTTGGACGGAGCCATTCCTTGCACCAGTGCAGGCTGGGGGCTGACTGGCTAAGCAGCAGCTCTACAGAAAAGGACCTGGGGGTTACTGTAAGCTGGATATGAGTCAACAGCGTGCCCTTGTTGCCAAGAAGGCTAAGGGCATACTGGGCTGCATTAATAGGAGCGTTGCCAGCAGATTGAGGGATGTGACTCTTCCGCTCTATTCAGCAGTGATGAGGCCACATCTGGAGTACCGTGTCCAGTTTTTGGGCCCCCACTACAGAAAGGCTGCGGGCAAGCTGGAGACAGTCCAGTGAAGGGCAATGAAAATGATTAGGGACCTGGGGCACATGACTTATGAGAAGAGGTTGAGGGAACTGGGCTTATTTAGTTTGCAGCAGAGAAGACTGAGGGGGGATTTGATGGCAGCCTTTAGCTCCCTGCAGGGCGGTTCTGAAGAGGACGGAGCTGGCCTGTTCTCAGTGGGGGCAGATGAGAGAACATGGAGCAATGGGCTCAAGTTGCAGCAAGGGAAGTTAAGGTTAAAGACTAGGAAAAACTTTCTCACTGGGAGTGTAGTAAAGCACTGGGACAGGTTACTCAGAGACGTGGTGGACTCTCCATCCTTGGAGGTTTTGAAGACCTGGCTAGACAAAGCCTTGGCTGAAATGCTGTAGCTGGGGATGGTCCTGCTTCGAGCAGGGGGTTGGACTAGATGACCTCCTGATGTCCCTTTCAGCCCTCATTTTCTATGATGCGTTCTAGCTCGCTGATGCCACCTCCACCTTGTGCTCACCAGGGCCATGGAGCCCTGCTGGATAGAGCTGAGATGGGCCTGCGGTGAGGGGAGAGGCAAGCAGACAAGTTTTGCATTGAAGAAAAACTCAAAGTCCCATTCTGCTTCCAGCAGCTATGGGGGTGAGGGAAAGCAACAAGAAGAAGCAACTGGGGTGCAGAAAGTGTGATGGTGGGCATGGAGGGAGATGCAGTGGCAGACTGGCATGGGAAGAGGGTTGTAGTGGGTGGGTAGTGTAAGGATATCCATCCTTTAAGAGGCTCATACTCATGTGGCCAAGCTTGAGAGGCTCATACTCATGTGGCCAAGTATGAGAGGCTCATACTCATGGAGCTGGCTGTGGGCATTGGTGAGATGGAAGCCTTCCAAGCAGTTGTAGATAGAGCGGGCTCCTGGTTACATCCCTGTCTTTCAGTTTAGTGTATCAGTAAAATTTAGCCTCTTCTGGAAAGCTGGACAGTGTCTCCCTGTGGAGTCAATGGGTAACACAAGGGCTGGGGGTGGTGAAGGGCTGCAGTGGGCATGGGAGAGCATGAGGTGAGGCACTGGTAGCATGTGGTGAGAGGGGTGGTGGCACAGAGGTATGGTAGCTGGCTGGAGCAGGGGTTGGTGCCTAGGGGTGCATTGATGAAGGTTGAGGGGTCTGCAGTTGGGGAGAGGTGGGCACCTCTTCATGCTGTTGCATTTGTCTGCTTTATACCTCCAGGTCCTGATTATGACAGAAGCCAGTGGACTAACGAGAAGCAGAACCTGGGGCTGGATTTCCCAAATGTAGGTAGCAGGGTGTGTGCCTGGGGGAGGGAAAGGGTGCTTCGTCTTGGGGTGTTGCTTTTGCCCTGATAACTCGTTGCCTGACCTTCCCTCTCCCTGCCCTCCCAGCTGCCCTATCTCATTGATGGCAAGACCAAGCTCACACAGAGCAATGCTATCCTGCGCTACATCGCCCGCAAGCACAACATGTGTGAGTATTGCCGGGGTGCCAGCCTCCTGTGCTCAGTGCCAGGAGGGGAGGCTCTTTCTATCTCTGTGTGTCTTCTGGTTCCCAGGTGGTAAGACAGAGGAGGAGATGATCAGAGTGGACATGTTGGAGAACCAGGTGATGGATTTCCGGTTGGGCTTTGCAAATATCTGCTACAGCCCTGACTTTGTGAGTTCAGCTCTGCTTCACCTTGGGGTGTGGGTCAAAGCTGGGGTATAGGAGATTTCTCCAAGGCATCCCCTAGGGAAGCCCATTCAAGCCCTTCTGATGTAGATTATGTATAATGATCATTAGCTTGTAGTTATTCAACCAGGTACATATCCACCTAATAGGAATTCCATCTAGCCCACATTTCTCCAGCTTATTTCTGAGAATGCCTTGTGGGACCATATTAAAAATCTGCTAAAGTCCAGGAATATAATGCCGACTGCATTCCCTTCAGTCACCTAACTAGTTACTTTATCAAAGAACGTAGGACCTCCACATCTGTGCCAGTGTTTATCCCAGCCATGGGGTATAGAACGGATGGTCTCAGGCAGTGGTTAGACTAATTTTTTGAAATCCAGGAACCCGCTGCTGGATATGCACGCACACACACATGCATATCTGTTCCTGCACAAGAAGAGGAGTGGTGTCTGTCATGCACAAGACAGGTTACCCGGTGCTGTGCAGAGGGAAGTGGCCGAGGGAAGAGTTTTCTTTCCGGCTCCTGTAGATCAGAGGTGGCCAACATGCATCTTGAATGCCACAAGTGGCCTGCATGTCTCACACTGCAGACTGGGGAGGAAACAGGCAGAAGAGTGGCAGATTGGGCAGGGAACAGAAAGCTGAGCAGAGGGTGGTAGTGGCATGCAGGGAGGGTGCAGGGTTAACCTGTAGGATGTCTGCCAAAAAGATTGGCTCCCACTGCTCTAAACAATCCGATTATGGTCTGAAGGTTGAGACTAATTACTGTTATCATGGCCTGGAGCCTCACAGGAAAGTTAGAGCTCCCCGCTGCTCTATTGAGGGAAAGGGTAGAAGATTGCACGTGTGCGATGCACAGTTCTCTGGCCTATTTTTTCCTTTGTCTCTTTGCAGGAGAAACTGAAGCCGGAGTACTTGGAGCAACTGCCTGAGAAGCTGAAGCTGTTATCCCAGTTTCTGGGGGACAGGAAGTGGTTTGCTGGGGAGAAGGTGCGTTTGCCCTATTGCCTGGGGGGGGGCTAGTGGTTCCAGTCTGGTGGTTCTGATCCGAGTCTCTGCTTATTTTCGTTCTAATTTCCCAGCTCACCTATGTTGATTTCCTCATGTACGATTTTCTGGATCAGCAGCGCATGTTTGAGCCCAAGTGCCTGGACCAGTTGAAGAACCTGAAGAGCTTTCTTGATCGCTTTGAGGTGAGCTCAGCCCAGCCTCTCCCATGATGTGCTCAAGACCAGCTGCTTCCAGCTGGGCAGCATTGCCAGCAGATGTTCTTTTTTCTGCCAAATTTTCCTTTCCCTAAGAAGAATTTCTATTCTAACCCCCTGTCACCTCTTTGTCTTGTCAAAACCATTTGTATCGTGATGAGTGGCATCCAAATCGTCTTGCACGATGGCCATACACTGGAGACCTGCACACGGGAGTCCACACAGCTCCAGTTTTGAGGACTTCCTGCTTTTTGGAAGTACCTTCTTCACTGGATCAGCCCCGTATTCAGAGCTGTCTCTGAAAACCAGATGCTGAGGGCCTGACAGAAAGTTTATTGAAGTCATTGGTCAACAGAGTTTGGATCGGACTCTTAGTCCTCCTGGAGAACCAGCCTGTGGGACATGCCTGAGAAGACTTGGCTGCATGTCTTTTAGCCTTCTGGTTCCCAATAGGAAATTATTTCTGGGCTGGTGTTTGGCCAAGGCATGTGCCAAATACCTAGCTAAGGTATTGTGTATGGGAGGCATGTAAGGAGCTGACGTTGCCCTCTTCACGTGCATGCATCTTCCCTTGCTTTCCCCACAGGCCCTGGAGAAGATTGCTGCCTACATGCATTCTGGCCGCTACATGAAGACCCCCATTTTCTGGAGAATCGCCCAGTGGTCCAACAAAAAGGAGTAGGATCGCCTGGAGTCCAGCAGGCTCTAAAGAGCCCCCTTGACACTAGAGGGCATCAGAAAAGAGCACTGTGATCTCAGGAATCCCTCTGCCCTGCAAAACGTTGCTGAGCAGTGACTCAGTTGTAGCCGAAAGCTGTAAGCCCCATCCGTGTGCGATTTCCCATGCTGCTGGCTAATGAAAATAGTTTGATTGTCTAGTTCTTATTGCTTTTCTGTGTGTGATTTTCCTCATTTCTTTAAAAACAGATGCTGGACCACTGCATTGGGTCTCCAGGGAGGTCTGATGAGCTGAGTTGTTAGGTGTTTGCTGAACCCTCATTCCACTGCCAAACCTCTCCCGAGTGTCAGCCTTTGTCCCCTCGCTCCTAGACAAAAGGGTCTGACTTGTAGAGCTGCTGAGATCCTACCAATTCCTTGATCCAGGCACTCTGAAGAGCCAAGGCTCTTTGCCATTCCTGCCTAAGCTAGACCCTGGAAAATAGACAGTGCGCTCCACTGCTGTGTGTGTTTGAATAAGTGCATCATTCTCTTAGCTGCATAAGGAAGTCAGGGCCAGCTATATTTTATAACCAGTTCTGGTTAGTTATGTACTTAAGCAATGAATCACTACACAACATCTTTCCATCCCACTGTCTGCTTTGGAGCTTAACTGCGCTTGATTGAACTGCACGAGTCCTGAAGTCAACCAGGCGTGAACAGTTTTAAGGAAAGCAGCCCTGAATCGACTAGGTTCTGCCACTTTCAAAGGCAGAGAAAGCCTTCTGCAAAGCAAGGAGCCCCTAGTGAGGTGCAAAAGGCCTTGCTGGGCTAGTCCTGAACACTGTTTACATGACCATATTGTTCCAACTATAAATTGACCCCGCATATAAAAGTCAGCCTCATATTTTCCAGGCTCAATTTTAGGAAAAACAGCTTCCCTCCACCCCAATACAAGTTGATAACTACGGATAAAGCCCATGATCTGCTCTTGCCCTTGAAAAATCCCACAAGAGAATCAAATAGCCAAGGAAATGAGCCCGACAGGTGAATGCAGTAACAATCCTTTTGTTCAAAAAGGGTGTTCTGTCCCAGTGAGAAGTTTGCCCAAGGCTCACCATGGGGGGAGAGCAGGAGTCTGTCTTTCCTCAGAGCTCCTCAAACAATACCCCAAACTTAACCCCACCTGTTAAAAGCCTGTTCAGATAAAAAAAAATGTTGCTTAGTTCCTGGAGGGTTCATGAGAAAATACTGGTGGCATTGCTTAATTCAGGTAATTAAATCTTGCTGTGTAGGGATTACACAGGGTCCACTGTGTAACCTGAGACAGGCCAGGGTGAGAGAAGCTGGAAGCAGGTGTAGTGCACCTGCATCTCCCTTTGGGACGCTGAGGGCAGGCTTGGACAAGAATGCAGTCTAACCCCTCCAACAGGGACTTCCAGGACAGCTGAGCTGTATTGCCTAGCAGGCAGCGATGTACATGGGCATCCCCTTAGAACAAGCTGAGGAAGGGCTTGTAGGCCCTGCATGTTGCAATGGGAGTGGGTTTGTGAAGATGGAGCCTGGGGATCTGCTATTTCAAAGGAACCACTGCAAACTGGAGGGAAATGCTGGCTCTGAAACCAACAGCCTTTGCTGAAGGAGGTCTCCCCCGGCTGGCAGGAGTGCAAGTGCCTTTATCTGCACTGTGGCTGCACTTGCTCCTACGCACACAAAGCCAGCCTGTGATAACAGCGAGCGCCAATGGGCGTTTCAAAGCTGCAACTTTATCTCCTCTTTTGAGCCTTACATGATTAAAGTGCCGAATGCACGTTCATTTTCCTGATTTGCCGCGTGCCGTTATGACTAGCGGACACCCTTTGGTTCCTGACCTTCCAGGCGCAGCAGTCTCACTCCCCTGCGCTCTCCGTGTGTTTGTCATTGCTTCCTGGGCCTGCGAAGCACAGGATTGTTAAGTCCGAGTTAAATAAAACTGTGGAAGGGGAAGATTTACCATCAGGTCTAAGTGCTGGAGTCAAGGCGGGTATAGGTGCTGCCTGGCCACTGGAATGGGACCCAGAGTCTAGACCCCCTGTGCAGCACGTGGTGCTTGCACTATCCAGCATGCCGGGCAGGGAGGCTGCTCGGAGGAAGGGCTGAGGACCCGGGGCATCTCAGTTCCCACTGCTGGCAGCAATTCTCAGGCTGACAAATTTAACTTGTACTTGAGCTGCTCAGTGCTGCTTCCATCTGTCTCCAGATCTGATCTAGACCTTTCATCATTCAGGCTGTGGTGACGAAGCTGAATACGCAGGCAGGAGAAATTCCCAGCCAGGTATTCCCGCAAACAGGCCATCGCAACATTGCTGTAACAGGCCCTGTTCTTCCTTTGCTCAGCATGACTCTGCAGATCAAGCTGCGACTTGCTTTCCAGAGTACGTTAGAGAAGCTGGCTCTTGTTCTGGGATGCCTTCTGGGCCCTTTGCCCCTCTCGCATGAGAACGTCACTCAGCATGAGGTTGGCCTTGTGTGCATGTCTCTTTGGAAGGATGTGGCCATGGTTTGGTTGTGGTCAGTGTGCCCTGGCTCTTGGGGGGCTGTGGCATGGTCCCTTAGGGCATCGTAAAGCCAGGGTGTTGTGGCAGGGACGCGGGGGCGTGATTAACCCCTAGATCTGAACAGGCCGGGGACGGAAGGGTTATGGAACTTTGTATCCTTTTCCGCTACTTCTTCCCCTTCAAGAAAATCCAAACGGACAATGTAACAAATAAATGCTTTACTTGCACTGTTCAAGTACACAGCGTAGGCACCTTCCGTAAAAGTTGCACCGGGGAGCACATAAATGCTCTATTCACACTTCTGCACTGGCAGTTCCCCTTTACAATAATTTCAAAAACCAAAACTACAGGGAACTCGAGAGCTCTTTGCACATCTGAGTGATGTATTTAGCCATGATGGGGGCGTCCAGGGAGAAAGGGAGCCGTGGATGCAAGACCTCCGGTTTGGGTGATCAAGCCTCTCCAATGTTGTGTGGGTCCCACCTTCCTTTTTACGGGCTTTGCTTTTTATACTGCCCAAATAGGCAATAGGATTAGGACCTTTTCTGGCACGCTGAGCGGATCGCATGAGCTAGGGATTCTGCTGCATGCACTGATCGCGCGGCTGTTAGGCTGCGCCCGCCGCTTGCCCCACGCCGTGAGCATAACTTGCTCTCATTTTGGCGTTCGGTCACCTTTTCTTTACCACGTGCCCCCTTGACCAAATGCCAAATTCGGATATGTTTGAGCTCAAGAGTCTCTCCTCCCATAGTAAGTCCCACATAAAACTAAACACATAAAATACAACATTATTAACAACGTGTCAAAAGTGTAATTAAATGCACGACAATAATGAAAAGTCCAACAACTCTGTTGGTATTGAATCTGACTGCTTCTGCCGGGGTTCGTCGCATGTTTCACACCATGTCATGCATTGCCAGCTTTATACCATCTCAGGCTAGAAAATAAAACTCAGGGTTCGTTAGTAACTGTACTACGTCGACTTAGCCAATTATGGTGGGCTAAGACGGTGCGTGTGAGTGAGACTGCTTCAAGAGAAACCAAATAGGTATTTGGGTACTCGCCGGGTTTAAGTATAACACCGAGAGCTGGACTTGGGCACTTGCTGGTAGCTGTGGGAATGGCTTGCCACACTGTTTCTTGGGCCGAGTAACATGGCTTCCAAGGCGGACGTGGCATCGGGGCCCGCTCGTCCCACAAAGCTTTGGTGGCGTTCATGGCAATTAATACACCATTGTACTTGGTCCAGTTCTTAAATGATCCATTTTCCTTCAGTCTCAACTGTTCCTTATATAGTCCTACTTGGCGCTCTACAACACCATTGGACTGCGGGTGATAGGGTAGAGGATGATGCCACTGAACGTTACGCTCTGCTGCGAACTGCTCTAAGCCTTTGGAGTTAAAGGGTGGTCCTCCATCGGGGTGTATAATGTGGGGCACTTGCCAATGAGCGAAAGCAAGCTGTAGGCATCCTTGAATCATGGTCTTTCTTGTTGGGAGAACAAGGATTTGATGGGTTCCCAGATCTACGATTGCTAGCCCTTTGTTCGGTGGCTTGGCTCCTGGGAGTGGCCTGAGCAGGTCTACTTGCCACACCTTGCCTGGAGCAAAGTGCACTGGGTCACAGGCGCCCTTTCGGTGCTTGTGGTGCACCGGTTTTTCTCGTGCACAGGCAGAACAGGCTTGAATTATTCTTGTCCATTGCTCTATACTTGGTCCTTTGTTGCCTTGCTCCCTCCAGCGAGCTTGTGCCCTTTTTGCTCCAGGGTGTCCCCAGTGTTCATGGAGCCAGGCCAGAAAGGGATCGGCGTCTATGATGTCAGCGACGTGTAATTGAGGCGTGTCTTCTTGGTTCATGGGTCCTTGGTGGGCCAGTAGCTGATCTATGATGGCATGTATGGGGTCTGTGTCAGGTCGATGAGATTGTGTGTGCTTGATCAAGGGATGGATAGAGAAGCTTAGTAAGGTAGCCTTGACATCGTCCCTGAGGATCATATGTCCCGTAACTTGTGCCATTCCAGTGACAATCCTGTATATATTCTGAGTCTACAGCTATGATGGGTACCGGGAGTGTCCCATCGTGGTGTCAGTAGGTGTGTTCGAGAGCTAATTGAAAGCCTCGTAGTTCAGATGCTTGGACCAACTCTCCCATAATAAGATGTTATTATGTCATTGCTTGCATAAGATGTTCGGAGCTCATAGTCATGACAAGGGTCACAATAATATCCATACCCTCCACCATCACGGGACTATCTGAAGCTATCCACGCTGGGGATGTAGTCCCATACAATCGTGGTACAGTGAGATCATCCTCTTTGATAGTCAGGGTCATCTCTCCGTCAGCAACTTGCTATGCCGACCAGTGATATTGATGGCAAAGGTCTAGGGCACTCCAAGTTTTCACCGTGCCCTGATACTCTAGGTCAGTTTTGCCTGGGTCAAGTAATTCCAGTGTAGTACCACCAGGTGCAACAAGTACACCTGGGTTTACTGCGAGGTGTTCTCCCAGTTGAGTCGCAAGCATGATTTTTCCTGGACAACCATATCGGTGTTGGTAGCTTTGAAGTGTGCGGTGACCAGTGTACGCGAGGTCTCCTGTTTCGGCATCTCTGGCTGTGAACCAGATATGCTCTATGGTGTAGCCTATATGAATTGTCAGGAGGTTGCTGGTGGGAGGTGCGATCAGACACATCTCTTTAACCTCGGCCATAACCTTTTCCAGTGCAGCATGGTCACGTTCACTCCATGGACCTCTACGTCGTGCTTTCTTGCGAATTTGGTGCTGCAACCATTAGATGACCTTTACATGTGATGGCGTTACGCAAGTGGCGGAACCAATTCAGCTGGCCTAGCAGGCCTTGAAAGTCTGCCTGTGTGGTCGGCCAAGATGAGGACAGCTCAGGGGTAGCATTGTGCGCTGTTCCCAATCGCCATTGTCCTGTGAATCATGTTCCCAAAAACTTAATGTCTGAGGATGGCTCGCTCATGGACTTGGTCGGGGTTACCGTCCATCCTTGATTGCTCAGGTGGTCCTTTAGGTCCATGGTGGTGGCGCGGACTGCGGTGCCATCATGCCCTATAATAATAATGTCGTCGACATAGGCCCAGATGCGAACGTCTGCGGTCTCTGGGCAAAGATGGATGAAACTGTCGATCATCCCATTCATTGCTGTGGCTGCCAATGCCAGTGCATTGAGTAGCCTTGTGGGCAAACCTTCCAGGGAAAACATTTGTCCGCCTATGCACATATTAAGGATCCCATGTGGATCAGGTATAGGGGTCGAAAAAAACATGTCCTTTAGGTCTAGTGTGGTGCCAAACCATTCTCCGTCCCTCTGCATCTCAGTTATCCCATCGAGAATGTCCGAGACGGTTTGTGCAGTGGGAATTTGGAGCAGTTTACAATGATGATTCGCTTTCCGGTAGTCTACTACTAGACGAGCTTCCATTGGTTTTCCTGGTTTGGGACTGCCCCATCCAGCTGAAAGGTAGGTGGAGGATTTCATGGGCTGGATACATCCTTGTTTGCACAAGTCAGCCAAAAGATGATGGTGGTGGACGGGTCGTACTCGACCTGGAGAGATGTGAGCAGCGGGGTCCCCCAGGGTTCGGTCCTTGGGCCCACGCTGTTCAACATCTTCATCGCTGACTTGGACGAAGGGGTCAAAATCAAGCTGTCCAAGTTTGCTGATGACACCAAACTGTGGGCTGAGGTGGGGACACCAGAAGAGAGGGAGAGGCTGCAGCGGGATCTGGGCCGACTGCAGGA
>JAGPOW010001998.1:2190004-2227266 GCA_030014935.1 Caiman crocodilus | reverse complement strand
CTGTGACCCTGGCACTCGTTCCTGCCATTGGCGGGGGGTCAGACTAGATGGCCTGCTCTAGGCCCCTTCTGACCCTAGATACTATGATACTATGATAAGACTTTGGATCTGAGGCTGTAGGTTGGTGTGCGTCGGGATTGGCTGGTACCGCCAGGGTGCAGGGTTTACTAGCACTGGTTGGTGTTTCTCACCTGGTGTCACAGTCAATGGGAGTGCTAGGTATATGGCGTTCTTTAAGGCCAATGCCTTAATTGCGGGGATATCCAAGATGTTTATGCCCCCTAAGACTCCATTTTGTTGATCCAAAACCTGACTACGGGTGCGGACCTTGTGGCATTCAGCCCTTGTACACAAATGACTCTGGAAGTCTTGACATGGGGTGTTTCAGGTCTCAACACATTGACTTGGGCTCCCGTGTCTAACAAAAAGTGCGTAGGGGTAGGGGTAGAACCTGCAGTCGCGCTCACGTTGTAAGTTGCACACGGGCGTTCATCATCCATGAGTCGGCCGTCATTGCCCGTGTCGACAGCCGCTATTCGTTTTTCTCGTTGTCTGGTTCCTGCCCCCCAGGCTTGAAGCCTAGACTCCGCGCCAGCCTCCTTTGTCCCTCATCCCCTAACCTGCGAAGCTGGCTCCTTGTCAGGCCGCTTCTGTTTAGCAGAAACCCGAACATGGCGCGTTCCTCAGGTGTGCGGTCCGGCGGTCGTCCACGCAGCGAGCGATCAGATTGAGGCTTTCCAGGCAGTGCTCTCCACGCTCCGGCCGCTTGCACTGCCGCTGACGGGGTGAGCTTAGAGTCCATTTTCGTGCTGTGTTAAGCTTCCCCAGGCTACTTAAAACGTTCCCTATCGGCCCCCTGCCAGTGGGTGCAACAACAACGGAACATGGATGTATTCACACTGCCGTAGATTTCAACACAGGCCTCCACTGCTGATGTGGACACAGGGACCTTGCCAGGATCATTGCACCAGCGATGCAGCCAAACACTGTTTGCCAGGTTTGGAGTCAGGGCTAACGGATAACGTCCCATGTCCCAAGTTAAGTAACTGGCTCCCGCTATTGCATACAAAAGCTATGTGGGTGATGAATCACCGGGTGGATCCACATGCCAGGCCTGGGCTCGGTTCAGCAGTGCTGGGACTACTGCAGCACACAGAGGGATTGGCCACACCTTGTTGCGCAGTATTTGAGTCGTGTCGGTACACGCTCCTCCGCTCCATGCGGGTTGGCGCGTTAAGGTGGTACGCTACTCAGGGTCTACTAAATCTGACCTGTGTTCCAATATTAATTGTCCCAACCACATTACTAGTGTGTCACCCAGACTTAGTCGGGTATCTCTTGCCAATTCTTGGAGTTCCCCCCGGTGCACGTGCAGAGGGTAGTGAGGGTCCCTGCGCCATCGGTAACTGTTTTCATTAAGGCTAAGGGGGTTTGCATGCAGGATGGGTGCGCCTGCGTCGCGGGGAGAGCGGAACATAACTCCGGCGGGGTGTCATATGGGGGTGGTTCCTCAGGTGGGGCCGACAGGGTTTTGGTAGCGTTGGAACTTCCTCCCCGGGACTTTCCAGCCACTCCCCCTTCTCCTCCTGCGATGCCATCTTTAAGCGGTGGCTCAGGCTGTAAGGTGCTCCACCGTGCAGCCGCCTTAGTCGGTGCATCTCTTATGCTGGCTTGGTTCGCCGCGTGCCGCAATAGGGTGGTCACCGAGTGAAACAAGACATTAATCATCTTCCCCTTATTCCACTTTTGCCCTGTCCACTCTGTGGTGTCCCACCCATTGGTCTCGAGACCCTCACGGAGTGCTGTTAGGATTTCGTTTTCGGCGCCTCCGGGCTCGAGATTGGGGCATCTAAATTTATCGGGGGGGATTTCACAGCCGCTCCCCTCTTTCAAGTACTGGGCGCACTTGTCGTACCCCTTATCGGGGGTATAGTCATCTGTACCCTTGGACTTGATGCGGCTAAGTGATGCCTCTGATTTTGCATCGGGCAGAGGGTAAAGAACTGCGGGGCTAGAAAGAAGACATCCAAACAGACAATGTAACAAATACATGCTTTACTTGCACTGTTGAAGTACACCTTCCATAGGCACCTTCCGTAAAAGTTGCACCGGGGAGCACATAAATGCTCTATTCACACTTCTGCACCGGCAGTTCCCTTTTACAATAACTTCAAAAACCAAACCTACGGGGAACTCGAGAGCTCTTCGCACATCTGAGTGATGTATTTAGCCATGATGGGGGCGTCCGGGGGGGAAAGGGAGCTGTGGACGCAGGACCTCTGGCGAGGGTGATCAAGCCTCTCCGATGTTGTGTGGGTCCCACCTTCCTTTTTGCGGGCTTTGCTTTTTATACTGCCCGAATAGCCAATAGGATTAGGACCTTTTCTGGCACGCTGAGCGGATCGCATGAGCTAGGGATTCTGCTGCATGCACTGATCGCGCGGCTGTTAGGCTGCGCCCGCTGCTTGCCCCACGCCGTGAGCATAACTTGCTCTCATTTTGGCATTTTGGTCACCTTTTCTTTACCACAAGCCTGACTCTGCAGATCAAGCTGAGACTTGCTTTCCAGAGTACGTTAGAGAAGCTGGCTCTTGTTCTGGGATGCCTTCTGGGCCCTTTGCCCCGCTCTCACGAGAACGTCACTCAGCATGAGGTCGGTCTTGTGTGCATGCCTCTTTGGAAGGATGTGGCCATGGTTTGGTCGTGGTCAGTGTGCTCTGGCTCTTGGGGGGCTGTGGCATGGTCCCTTAGGGCATCGTAAAGCCAGGGTGTAAATTAAGACAGCTCTGGGACTCAGCTGCAGCAAGGTTGGAATCCGGCAGATCAGGACTGTCAAACTCACCATAGCCCCAGGCTGAATACAGACTGCACAGGGCTCTTTCTAAACACACCTGTGGGGCTAGTGGCTACAAAGGCAGCCAGCCCAGGGCTGGCTGTGATGAGGAACAGCAGTGGGAGGTGGAGGTAGGGAGGTCTGGCGGCTGTGGGGCCAGGAAATAACAGCAGGCCAACTAGCCGTAGGGCAAGTAAAGCTGTGTCAACACATCCACTCCTTGCACTCCTGTCACTAATGGACATGTCCAGTAGGTCTCGGGGACCGCTTATTCTGCAGCAGGTCACACATCCCCTGCAGACCTGCTGGTACCCTGGGAGACTGGATGGAGCAGTTCTGCAGGCTGGGTCTCACCCTTGGGCTGCATGTTGGACACTCCTGTGGTAGCAGATTGAAAGGTATGTGTAGGGGGAGCGAGGTCTGCTCTTCCTTCCCAAGCTGTGGAAGCCATCACTTCCACAGCCATCGCATAGCACAGCCATTGCTCACCTCCTGCTGCTGACATGTGCCCCCAGCAGAGCCCCAAGCCCATCTACTGATGCTTTTCCTTCAGGGCACGTGGCTAATGCTGAGGGGTTTTGAACAAGTGGGGTCACCACTAGGTTTGGACAGAGTCTTCCAGCCTGACTGGTTTCCTGGGGTATACAGAGCCCAAGGGAAGTGGGAACTGGTGGAAGACTGGGCAATTAAATGTGGCTGTAGAGAAAGACCTGGGAGAAGCAGCAGCGGTATGAACTGTGGGATAGGAGGGAAAAGAGTCAGCAGGGTGTGCAACAGGGGTGCTGTGGGCAGCTGGGGGCCGAGGGGCACATAGAGATGGGACAACAAAGACAGGAGATGTCCTTTATGAGAGCAGGCGTGAAAGAGCGACAATGGGGTGGTTTGCACTCTAGGACCAGTGATCCTAGAAGAGTCCAGCAGCTAGGTAAGCCAGGACCCTGATTTTGAAATCTCCGTATACTTTGGCTGCCTGCCCCTGCTGAGCCGCACGCTCCGTATGCCCGTAGTTGGCCTCTGCTCTTGGCACTGAGTAATTTCCTCAGTATTGCTTATGCCTTTAAAATTGCTGTTTCACCTAGCTTCTGAGTCAGCTATGTTTCTGGGCCTGGAGGAAAGCGTCAGGCACTGCCTCATGTGATGGGCTGGATCTGGCTGGTGGGCCACATATTTGGCACCTCCGGTCTAGATCACAATTATGTGGCTGAGCACCTGGTTGACAACTGTCGTTCAAAGAGTAGGTATCAGAGCTCACTGTTGAATGGGGAGGACATGGTGACACCAAGCTGCGGGAGGGTGCAAGGGCTTGGGAGGATGGGATCAGAATTCAAAATGATCTTGATGCTGAGATGGTCTGAATTGAAAGCAACAAGATAAAAGACATGAGCAATGTGCCGGGGTGTTGGTTGTAGCTCTGTTGGGCTAAAGACAGAGGCAGACAAGGTTCTTTGGGTAAATGTGAGTTCTTTTATTAGACCAACTAAATAGTTAGAAACTTTTTTCTTTGCAAGCTTTGGGGCACCAACACCCTTCTTCAGGCACTGAGGGAAAGACTGAATGCACAACACCCAACGGGGCCTAACAGCAGGCAGCAGGACCACAGAGGAGGACTGGGATGTGTTGGAATGGATCACAAGCAGGCGGTGAGCCCACAGCGTGATAGCTGGCAACAAAGGTCGATCACATCCTGAGACGTGCTAACAAAGGTGTTGTGTGTTAGACACAAGGAACATGCACTAGCAAGACCTCACCAGGACAAGTGTGTCCAGTTTTCGGGGGATGGTGATGAATCATTTTCCTGGTTGTATTCAGTGCACAAAAGATAAGACTGTCTGATTTGCAGCAAAGTAGATTTAGATTAGCTACTAGGACAGGGGTGGGCAAAATGTGACCCTCAGGCCAGATGTGGCCCACCAGGCCACTCTATCCAGCCCGTGGGGCCTCTAAAAAAATTAGAAAATAAATATTAATCTGCTCCAGCTGCCTGTCATGCAGCCCTCAATGGCTTGCCAAAATTCAGTAAGCGGCCCTCCACCCAATATAATTGCCCGCCCCTGTACTAGGAGAAGCTGGACTATGTGGCTAGGCTAGTGCGGCCAGGGCATGGGGAGGCTGTGAATCCCCTCTCTGGCCTGACATACCTTGCCCATCCCCAACCAATATGGAGAATTGCAATATGGAGAAACGCAAGGTGCTCCACCTCAGGGAGGGGACCCCCCCCATCACACTTGTAATACTCGGCAGTGCTATGCTCACTAGCACTACAACCGAAAGAGACTTGAGGGTCATGACTGACCGCAAGATGAACACAAGCCACCAATGCAATACTGCAGCCAGCAAAGCAAACCAAACTCTGGCTTGCATCTACTGCTGCATCTCGAGCAAGACCCAGGATGTCATCTTCCTGCTCTACCCAGCCTTGGTGAGGCTGAAGTTGGGGTACTGCATCCTGTTTGGGGCTCCGCAATTCAGGAAGGACGTGGAGAAGCTTGAGAAAGTCCAGAGGGGAGCCACGCGCATGACGAGGGGGCAAGAGAGCAGGTCTTATGGAGAGAGGCTGAGAACCATGGGACTCTTCAGCCTGGAGAAGCACAGGCAGCCTATAAGTACACAAGGGCTGTGCCTCAGGATCTGGGGGAACGCAGAGGATGACAAGGGATGACAAGGTCCAATGGTCACAAACTCCTCCAAGACCATTTTAGGCTGCACATAAGGAAAACCTTTACTCTCTGAGCCCCCAGGACCTGGAATAGACTTCCTCCCAGAGGTCACTCGGGACACTTTTAAGAAACATTTGGATCAGCGTTCCCATGGCCATGCAGCTTAGCGGGAACGCTGATTTGGATGCCTCTTTTGCTGGGATCCTTCTTGAAGGCTCAGATCAAGCGTAATGGCTTCTTAACCTGGCAGGGGAAATACCACATATCTGTGTCCATGAAGGCAGTTTTCCTGAACCGCCTGGCAAGAGAACTGCTTTCCTGGCTGGTTCAGCACCTGGTGAGGTGCAGCGGCTTTAAGCCCAGTTTATGGAAAAGAGAGCCTCCTCCCTTGCTTGCTCTGTGGGCCATATGGCTAGGAGCAAGCAAAACTCGGGGGCATCCGAGCCCCACGCCTCCAGGCTTATGCCTGCAAGTAGGATGCCTGCAAAAGGTTTTGGAAACATCTGAAGGGAAAACACCTTGTATCTGGGTCCAAGAAGGCAGTTCTCCTTAAGTGTTCGCGGGGATAACTGTTCTTTTGGTGTGGTTTAGCACCCACCGAGGAGTTGGGGCGTAAAGCCCACTTTATAGAAATGGGAGGCTCCTCTCTAGCTTGCTCCTACCACCACATGGCTGAGGGCAGATGAAACTTAGCGGCATCCGAACCTCAAGCCCCTGGGCTTGGGCCTGCATATAGGATGCTCACCAAAAGATGTTGGAAATATCTGAAGCCCCTGGTGGGGGTGGAGGATGTTTGCTGGTTGTAGGGCCACTTCTGGTGCTGGACCAACTCATGGATTTGGACTTGATTTGGCTGATTTGGCTTGGAACATGAAACACTTCTTTAAACAAAAAAAATAAAAAATAAAATAAAATTGGAAACAACTGATGCCCCAGGTGCAGGTGGAGGATGTTTGCCATTTCTGGTTCTGGGCTCTTGGATGTGGAATTAGTTTGAGCTAATTTGGCCTCGGATACAAATAGATGTATATGTATCCTAGATTTCATAGACATTAGGGCTGGAAGGGACCTCGGAAGATCACCGAGTCCAGCCCCCTGCGCACAGGGCAGGAAATCAGCTGGGGTCATAGGATCCCAGGAAGATAAGCATCCAATTTTCTCTTGAAGGTGTTCAATGTAGGCGCTTGAACCACCTCCGGTGACAGGCTGTTGCAGACCTTGGCGGCTCGGACAGTAAAGAAATGCTTCCTTATGTCCAGCCTGAAACGGTCTTGCTGGAGTTTATAACTGTTCGACCTCGTCATCCCTTGGGGCGCTCTGGCGAACAAATGTTCCCCCAGATACTGGTGAGCACCCTGATAAACTTACAGGTGGCCACCAGATCGCCCCTGAGCCTGCGCGGTTCCAGGCTAAACAGCCCCAGGGCTCTCAGCCTGTCGTCGTAAGGTCTGTTCCCTGACCTCTGATCGTGCGCGTGGCTCTTTGCTGCACTCCCTCCAGCTGCTCCACAGCCTTTTTGAATTGTGGCGCCCCAAACTGGACGCAGTACTCCCGCTGCGGCCTCACAAGGCTGAATACAAGGGGAGAATGACGTCCTGGGATTTGCTTGAGAAGCATCTAGGGATGCAAGCCAGCGTTTTGCTCGCTTTACTAGCTGCAGCATCGCACTGCAGGCTCGTGTTCATCTTGTGGTCAGTCTTGACCCCCAAGTCTCTTTCCGCCGTAGCACTTGCCAGCGTAGCACTGCCTGCCGCGGGTTGTTCCTCCCACGGTGGCGAACCTGGCATTTTTCAGTGTTCAACACCATCCGGTTCTCGTCCGCCCGTTTGCTGAGCCCGTCCAGGTCAGCCTGCAGCGCCCTCCTGGCCTCAGGTGTGGACGCTTTACCCCAAATTCGGTGTCATCGGCAAACCTGGCCAGCCCGCTTCTGACGCTGATGTCCATATCATTAACGAAGAGGTTGAGCAACATGGGTCCACACGGGAGCTATAGCAGCTCGCTGGGAGCCTGACATGCTGCCCCCGGGCGGGGGCTGGACCCGACGCTGGGCGAGCTCCCTCCCAGCCCTAGGGTCTATACGAGCCCGACCCTCCTGGACCCCGCCCCCCGGCAACACCCCTCGGGCGGGGCGGGGCCAGCCTGCCTGCCAATCCCCCAAATCAATCAGGAGCAGCCCCCCGGCCGGCCCCGCCCCGCGCCGCCGCGGATAAAGGGCGGGGGGCGGCGCTCCCCCGGCTGTGGTGCGAGCGCGATGGCGGTGGTGCTGGGCTACTGGGACATCCGCGGGGTGAGCCGGGGGTGGCGGTGTCCCGGCCCTGCTGCGACCGTCTGCCCGCGCCGAGGCTTTGTCTGCTTCGCTGCTAACCCCCCAGGAGGGCTGTCCCGCCTCCCCGGGGGAGCTCGTCCTGCGTTTCGGGGCTAGGAGTGCCCTGCGCTGGCCTGCCAGGCTGCCGGTCCTGAGCGTGTGGGTGCGGGAGGAATGAGAGGAGCATTGGGGTGCCCCCTTGCCTGGCTCCTGGGGGCCCGGGGTGTGTCTGGGGCTGGCGGTGCTGCCCCGCTGCAGGGAGAGACTCGGGCGGGCGCTGCCGTGCGCTTCTCTTGGCTATCGGTATTAACCAGCGACTCGTGTCTGTGCTTGGCGCAGCGTGCGGCCGGGCTGCACTTCATGGTGCCGGAAGCCGCACGGTTCTGTGTGGCGGCTGGCTTGCCTCCATTCACTAGTTGAATGTGAGGCCACGTGCGCCCCTGAGGCTAGGAGCCCCGGGCAGCAGCAGGGCCCGCCGCCGGCAGCAAGGCACGATGGGCTCCGGTGTGCGGTCCCGCAGTCGCCTCCTGCCGCGCGTGCGTGTTATGGCAGGGAGTCCGGCTCGTGTGTTGGATCTCGTCGCTTCTTTACCTGCGTGTTTGGCGAGGGCCTCTTACTGGGGGAGCCCGAGCTTCATAGGACCTCTGAGAACCCACCAGTTTATGCAGCCGGAGCTCATTTGGCCTCTGCTGCTCCTTTTTCCCCGTCCTGCATCTGGGAAGTGAGGGTAATGGGGTAGCGAAGACTGAGCTGCCTTCTGTGCGGGCTGAGCTGCCCAAGGCATTAGAGGGAAGCACTGGAGGGCCTGTTAGCGAAGTGTTTGAATGGATGGAGTGAGGTGAAGATGTGCTGTTTCTACTTCTGCCTCTGCAGGGCGCACCCCGTCAGCTCATGTGCCTGACACATTATCCTGCTTCTGAAATGAGAAGCTTGTAGGTGATGGACCTTGCCCTCTGTACTGGGGCCCTGGCATAAGTGATTCATCATAGGCTACCTGCTCTGAACTTGTGCACTTTCCTCTTAGAAAAGCAGTCAGATGTCTAGCAGACCCATTGCTTGTGCCAAGAGTGGGATTTCCAGACATGGGGCTAGGATAGGACTTGTCAGAAGGTTTACTGAACTTGAGGGTTGCTAGGATGCATTCTCAACAGGCACCCGCACTGCTTTGGTCTTCTCTCTGCAGCTTGCCCATGCCATCAGGCTGCTGCTTGAATACACTGGCACGGCGTATGAAGACAAGCTGTACAGCTGTGGGGAAGGTAAGTGCTGCAGGGCTGGGGGAGCATGGGCTGCCAGCAGGGAGCCAGAAGATCTGTGGGGTGCTGCTGTTTCAGCAACTGATGGGACCAGCAGGGTGGCTGCTTCTTCATTCCTTGTAGGTCTCCTGAATCCTGAACTATCTAACTACTGCCGTATCAATTTGCAGTGCACTAGTCTCTTGCAGATCAGTTTTCAGACTTGTAAATTGAGCTAACTGATTACTAATTCATGGGCTGGGTTATACCAGTCTGTAACTGGCTGAGTCCCCAAGTTAACTTAACCAGTTATAGTGCATCTGGAAATACCAGCTCAGGCATAAAAGCCAAGGTGCTAGCATGGGTTGCTTTTTGAGAGTAGGGTTTTGATCAGGCTACCTTTAGCCCAGGAGGTAGTACGGGTTCTTGCTCCCAAGCTTTCTAGAAGCTGAAATGCTTTCAGCTTAAGCAGTAGTTGAGATCCACTCAACTTCTTGCATCAGTTTAGCTGGGTCTTGGAAGTGGCATGTTAATTTTAGACCAGTGCAGCTTGTCTCTGTGGCATGGAGATCTGGGGGTGGGGAGGGCTTGCCTGTGAAAGATGGCCAGGAAGGATTCAGACTTGGGAGTCCTTTCTGCCTTTTTAAAACAAACTGGAACAGACCTCACAAGGCTGTTTAGTCCAGCCCCTTCCTCAAGGCAGGATTATCTTTATCTAAACCCAGACAAATGTCTGTAACTTGCATTTAAACTCCATCCAGTACTGGAGGTGTTGCATGCTGTCTAGACAAATGCCATTCCCATGGCACTCTGGCTCTATCATGACCTGGCCTTCTAGAACTGGGAGCATTTTGTACTTCAGAGTAGCTGAAGTTGGTAGTTTGGCTCTTGAAAGTGCCAGGTACCTCTACTTTCCTGTAGCTTCAGTGAGCCAAATTTGCTCTGCACCAAGAAGAAACTGGGGTAGGATGGCATTGCCTTGTAGTGCAGTATGGAGGAATAAGAATGAGTGTGTGGGGGGGTCTCCTTCTTCCAGCTCCCGACTATGATAAAAGCCAGTGGATCAACGAGAAGGAGAAGCTGGGACTGGACTTCCCAAATGTATGTAGCTTTGGTAGGGGCAGGAGGTGATGGGTGGATCCTCCTGGGCTGTGGTCTCTAAACATCTGCTGGGCAAAGACCCAGGCTCGGGATCAGGATGTTCTGTAGAAGCAAAAGCTGCGTGCAAAGGGAATGGCTGAGGCAGGTGGGAAATGGAGTAGGAGAAGCTCCTGTTTATCATCCTTTGACTGCCCTTTCAGCTGCCGTATCTCATCGATGGCAAGACCAAGCTGACCCAGAGCAACGCTATCCTCCGCTACATCGCCCGCAAGCATGACATGTGTGAGTGGTGCTGGGCAGTTGGGTGGGCTGGGGCTGGGTTCCACCAACCATCCTGTTTATGGGCCCTTTTTCCCATTTGTCCTGGCTCCCAGGTGGTGAGACGGAGGAAGAGAAGGTGAGGGTGGACATGCTGGAGAACCAAGTCATGGACTTTCGTATGAGCCTTGTGATGGTCTGCTACAATCCTGACTTTGTGAGTTCACTGGTTTCTTGTTCATTTGCAAGGGGAAGGTCCTGAAGGGTTGTGGGATGTGTATAGTTTCACTACAACACTATTGTAGACTTTCATAATTAATCCGATTTACAGTTACTTGGCATTCTGCTTCTAGCTCCTCAGGGAGAACTTAACAGCTTGGTTTACTGTATATTCAGTTAGTTCTTTACTTGCCCTGATGCGCCTGATTTGTATTTGGATCAAATGTCAAGTGGCTATTGCTCATCATGGGGCAAAGGCTATGTGGATTCAGTCCACAGCAGTCTCTCTCTAAAGCTTTTTCTATATCTCCTGCAGGAGAAACTGAAGCCTGGGTACATGGAGCAGCTGCCTGGGAAACTGAAGCTGTTCTCCCAGTTCCTGGGTGACAGGAAGTGGTTTGCTGGGGAGAAGGTACTGTGTGTTCATACAGGCATTGGGAGATGGTATGAGGAGTGGGAAAGCAAAACTCTGCTTTATGTCATGTCTGTCTCTGTCTGCCTTCCTTCCCAGATCACCTTTGTGGACTTCCTCATGTATGATGTTCTGGACCAAAACCGTATGTTTGAGCCCAAGTGTCTGGATCAGTTTAAGAACCTGAAGGACTTTCTTGATCGCTTTGAGGTGAGCTTGGCCTGGGGTGACCCTTTTTTTTTTTTCCAGTTGGCTGCAATGTATAGGATTGCTGAAGACCATCTGGTCTTTCTGGTATAGCCTCATGTGTAAGTGGTAACAACCTTGCTGGTCTTCATGGCAAAAGACAAACCTCGAGTTCCTGTGATTTTTGAGTAGTCTCTGGATGCATTAGCAGGCACTTCTGAATGACAGAGGTGGTGTCTGGCTGGTTCTCCTTGGGGATGAGTAGGAAAGAGACCATACTGAAGAAGCTGAACTGCCCTCTACCATGTCTAAAGTGCAGTGCATCCTGCTTAGAAATAGCTGCATCTTGTCCAGAGATCAGTTCCCTCCAAGCTCAACCAAGTCTCCAGCATGCTTTCTGCTGGCCTATTATAAGAATTGGATAGTGGCTGTCATAGTTGTAGTCAGAACCTTGTGCTCCCTTGCTTGGTATTATTGGTTTCTTGCACTCCAGATTTTGGAGAGATTTCCGGTTGCTGTCTGCTGCGACAAGATGCTCCTAGTTGGTAGGAGACCCCATGGCATACCGTCACTAGCACCTGAATTTTGAAGACCCACTTCAGAGCTCTTCTCCACCCAGGGTCATTCCTATCAGGGAGCAAATCGAGGCAACCGCCTGTGCTTTGAGGGGCTCTGTAGAACTGGGCAGAGAGGCCAAAGCTGTAGCTTTAACCCATTGGGTTGATGGCTCTCTGCCTGTTCTGGCTGCCACTTGTCCCACTGTGGTCCGGTGTACCGGGTCTTTTGCTCCCTGGTGTAAGTGTGCTCTCTGTCTCTACCTAAAAGTCTGGCTCATGGATTGGGCATTGCTTACTGGTTGCTATAGCAGTGTTGAGCAGAAGCTAGGATGGGCAGGGAAATGGTCACTAAGAAGGTCTTTTTACTCTTTTGCCACTGTGGCATATGGTAAGGATGAAAACCTTGTTTCATCCAGCTATCTGGACCAGGACTGTTTTGGCCCCTCAATGCAGGGGTAGTTTTTTAAGGAAGCTGGTTGTGAGCAAAATTGAGGTTTTACCAGTCCCACAAATAGGGATGTCTTAGTCACTCACTCCCTAGCCCTGAGGAGATGTACTGCTGGCCCTTGTACTACTGAAAGCTTCCTCTGGGGACTCTGTGGTCAATGTCTACCCTACTCAGCTTGACTTGCTGAATAGTGAATGCCCCAGTATGCCATGAGGTTTGGCTTGCGCCCCTGTGGGGCCCTGCTAGCCAAGCACTAGTTGAGTTCTTCCTGGCCAGGTCCCTGGAGCAGATGCTGCTCCATCAGGACTTCATGTGCTCAAGCTGTGCATGAGTCTCTGTTGTGGGAGGGTCTCTTGGGTAACAGACTTGTGAGTAGCCTCTTCTTACGGCTTTTCTCTGCTTCCCTCCAGGCCTTGGAGAAGATTGCAGCCTACATGCGCTCTGACCGCTTCATGAAGACTCCCATCAACAACAAGATGGCCAAATGGGGCAACAAGAAGGAATAGTTCTGTATGGAGGAGGATGACCTGGGGTGTCTCGTTCTCTCAACTGACTCCCTCCCACTTGTGGTGTTTGGTGCCAACCCTAGTGAATGGCTCTTTCTTTTTTTTTTTTTTTTTTTTTCCCCTGTCCCCAGCAGTGTGGACAAGTAACTCTTGCATTTGTAGGTTTGCTGTGAAAGAACTGTAACTACCAATAAAAACGTTTATAAGCTGCAGAGTGGCTCTTTCTCACTAAACGGCCAGCTGGCTTTGGGCTGTCTCTCTACTTTGTAACTGAAGCTAGTAATGTCAGTGGAGGCAATATGTTGTCTGCCACGGCTACACTAGTGCATCAGGGCCGGAAGTGGTTTTCATCTTTTTACAGCTTTCACAGACGCTGGGTCCTTCGCTCATGGGCTAGGTGCAAGATAGCTGCTTGATCTTCCCTGAACTGCACACCTTGGTGGCAGTTCTGGCATTTATTTATTTATTTATTTATTTATTTATTTATTTTTTAGTAGTATTTTAATTATATAGCTTCAAAGCTTCTTTTTTTTTTTTTTTTTTTTTTTCCTTTTTGTGTGTGGTTCAGACTTAAACAAAACAGGGAGGAAAAGAAAGACCAGACAACTTAACAGTAGTAATGTGATGGCTCCTATTTTTGGATTTTGTCCAGGTGTGAAAGCCTTGCGTTTTTTGCAGCTACCGACTAGCTTGGCAGTTAAATGTGGTGGGTTTTGAGTGCCTAAATAGGATACCTAGAGGCACTGGACCTGTTTCCGGGTATTTTGTTTAACAATTGGGCAAATTTTGCAATAGCCTGTACCAGTGATGGTCTGTTTACAAAACTCTAGGCATTGAATCACTGAGAGACTTGTAACGCCTTAGATATTGGATGTTTGTTCTGAGAAATACAAGGATGTGTTTAGCAAGGCATGCATCTTCTTTGTCCTGTACAGGACATTTCCTGTATTTGGTGTACCTTTTTTATAGGTTTTTGCTTGAAACGTACACTTAGTCTAGCTGCCAGTTCAATTGAAGTGTATATATGTAGCTTCCTTGCCTTCTCTAAACACACTAACTGAGCTTTTATCTCTTGCTCTCTTATCTTGGATATGCACATGATGAGTGTCAGGTCTCTGCCAACAATTTTCCGTTTAGAGGAGCTATTGCCCCCTCTCCTTCTTGCTTGGGTGTAGTTGTCAACCTACTACTCTATCACTTTTTGTATGGCATAGGTCTGATATTGGGTACTGCAAGCTCTACTTTTTCTGCAGGTAATAGGTTGCAACCTCTGTGGGTGGGAGGGGATGGCTCTTTTTTACTTCTGTGATAGACTTGCCACCACAACCCAGTCTTACCCTAGCCATTGTCTTGCATTCTTGTACAAGAGGCTGTGAAAGCTTGTACGCTGCTATCACGTTACCTTTTTGCAGTCTTCAGCTCACTGGTACAGGTACCAAAGTGCTGAACGTAGCCCTATGCCCTTTCAATGGGCATAAAATGATGTTGTTGAGTACCTCCCTCTGGAGTGCATAGTGGTCTGCAAGGGTTAATCTCATTCAGATGGGCTTCATGCCCAAGAACTGCCCTGCCTTCAAGTCATGCTTGGGCAGTTTAGAGCACAGGGGTTCATAGTGCCTTTCCAGTGTGACAAGCATGCACTGCCTCTTCATCTGAGATCAAACTACCTTTCTGCCATACTCTGAGCCCAGCCTTGACGACTAGCACACAGAGCACCCCTCAGACCCTTTTTAAATTAAGCATCTGCAGAGGGTAAGTAGTTCAGCCATGCCTAGGTAAAGTCTCTTTAAACAGAGTCCTTTTTTCAAGGCTGTTTTTTAGATGACCCAAAGGGGGAAAATTTTAATTTTGCCAGGTTGCTGACTAAAGTTGAGTTAAAGGGATGCCTTCCTGCAGGACCAAGATGAAATGTCCATTTTGGTGTTCTTGGTTTTTTCTTTCCCCTTGCTACAAAAATGGCAATGGCAGGCTCGGCTTGCTTTCACGTTTTGTTCCTAGAGAGAGAGTCTGAGGATTTTAGTTTGTGTATAAAAGATCATCTCATGAAAGAGGGCTGTAAGTTTAGCTTCTCATAAGGGAAATCCTCTGTGGGTTTTGCAAAATGTCACTTAAAACCTAGGCCTTTAAAATGAGAGGGAACCAGCGCTCTCAATTTCACCTGGTTTGGTGTTTTAATGGGATACCTCCAGACTAGATGATGCCTGCAAGCCAATAAACCTATATTGTGTGAAGTTATGGCGGTACAACCCAACAGTTCTTAGCAGTTTTGATCCCCCTGTGCATGCTTTGCGGGGGGTTGGGAATCTAGATTAAAAAGTCCTGCATACATAGCTTGTTAAAGAACAATTGGCCAAATACCAGTAGCGTGTTCAGACTCGCTTGAGTGTGCACGTAACAAAGGTATGGCAGTTGAGCCAAGCTGTCAGCACTGGCTTCAGATTCCTTGTGCAGAGCCTGGTCGTAGAAGGCCACCAGGTTGGTCTGACAGGACCTGCCTCTCATAAACCCATGTTGTTTGCCCCTAAGTATAACCTCCCCTGCTGGCCCCTCGCAGACATGTGCAAGGGTAACTCTCAAAAAGCTTACCCAGGATCGAGGTAAGACTAACTGGCCTACAGTTTCCTGGTCCTCCTTCCTCCCTCTTTTGAAAATGGGAACCACACTGGTCCTTTTCCAGTCCTCTGGCACCATACACAAGCACCCGAGGTGCTCATAAAGCTGTGCCAGGGGTCCCTCAATGACCTCTGCTCATTCCCTCGGCACTCTGGGGTGGAGATCGGCAAGACCAGCTGACTTAAATATGTCCAGCCCCTCCAGAAGTTCCCTGACTAGGTCCTCCCTGACCCTGGGCCTGAGTGCACCTCCACTGGGTCCCACGGGGGTCCCAGTGGGGGGTGCCCCCATCCCTGCTCAAAAAAATGGAGGCAAAGAAATTGTTAAATCGGTTAGCTTTGCTGCCTGGTGTAATGACCAAGTTCCTTAGCGTGTCCTGCAGAGGCCCAGTGTTACCTGGTACCTTCTTTTTACCCGCTATGTATTTAAAAAAGGACTTCCTGTTGTCCTTGATGTGGGTTCCATCTCCGCCTTGGCCTTCCTGATGGGCCCCCCGAGCAACCGAGGTACAGTCCTTCCAGGCGATGGCCTCTCCCTTCCATTGGGTGCACGTCTCCTTTTCAGCTAGGAGAGGGTCCCGTATGCTTTTGGTGAGCCGTGGGGGCCTTTGCACCCTCTTGTCCCCTTTGATCTGTGTTGGGATTACCTCCCTTTGGGCTTGGAGGATCATCTCCTTAAAGAACGACCACTCTCCTTGGACTCCCAACTCTCCATGTCTCCCCAACTAGTCTCCTTACCTCATTGAAATTCTTTCTAGGATCAGCAGGATTTGAGTCCTGTGAGCTGATCCAACATCTCTAACTAGAAGCGTGCGTCTAACTTCAGAAGGAAGCAGTTGGGGCGCTGTCTGGTTGCAGTTTAGATGTGCTGTGTGGTATGAGGTGGCAGACACTTGGCCTGTTGGTTTTGTCAGGGTTTTTCGTTGCAATTTGAAGGTGGAGTCTCAATCCATCAGCTTTGCCCCCTGGCCTAGAGAACTTCTCCCTGCTAATCTACACAGGATCTGGCAGAGAACAATGCAAACATGAGACTGGCGTCTGCCCAACAGCAGCTGAAATTTGACTTGTGTCAATAAAAACTGCAACCTTGAGACTTCTTTAGCTTTGTGCCTGCCAGAAGATACCACGGCTGGCTGCAAAAGCGCTTTATTCACTTCCTGAAACACTGCAAGTGAGCTTCTGGTTCCATATCTTTATTGCTTGTGGAGTCAACAACTTTGGGCTATAAATAAAAGATCCAGGCACAAAGCCTCTGCAACGATTGTTTTATCCAGTTAGGCAATACCTCAGCCGTAGGCTACTCTAGAGTAAAAGCACCTATGAGAACTGGGTATCTTCTCACGGGCATCTTATCTCTGCAGGTGTGAGCCTGTCCTAGCATAAGAGACTTTGGACTTGTTTTCTTAGTACTAAGGCTTTCTGTCCTACACAACTTCCACTATGACACATTGAATCTCTGAATTTTTATAGGAGCCTTCCACCCTGCAGGGCTCGGGCAGCAGAAAGGACAAACTAGACCTGACACCTGGATTTCAACATGTTTTTAAATAGGTTGCATCCGCTTTTCCGCTTTGCACTCGGTGTTAAGATAAGGACCTCCCCCACTTTCTCTCCGAGGGGAGGCTTGCTTCCTGAAGGAGGATTTGATGGGGGTGGGCAATGCTCTTTAGCAGATAGGTGGGGATTTAATTTCTGATAGTGGTAGGAAATTGCTCTGACTTGTCACTGTGTTGGGGCCTACAGCAGCTTGCCAGAGCCTCAGCTCAGCTCTGTGCACTGAAGCAGCGTGTCAGTGCTGTGCCGTCATGGAGCCAGTCTTCAAGCAGGGTGCTGTCAGCTCCTTTTAAGGGTGATGCACATTGACACAGTGGTAATATTGTACAAGCATCTATACAACTCACAAGGTAAACTCGGAGATTTCAAATAGGAATTTATAGTGTCAAAAGCATTTTGACCTGCTGTGCTGTTTCTGATGACTTTGCCACGGACTAATTGCTTAACTATTTCCCCTACCCCATCAGCAACAAGGAAGTGAAAACTAAAAGCTGGTGCTTTCTGGGGGGGTCTCAGAGGTTGAGAACCATTAGCTTAAATGCTGGGGCAATGGGGCGGGAATTCTCTCTAGTTCTGGTACCTTAATAACTAGGGGAGATAACATGTCAGCAGCAGTCTCGAGCCTTAATGGAGGCCAAGGAGTGTCCTACACAGAATAAATAGCCTGACAAGGCTGTCGCAAAGATGAATCTCTAGCAATCACGAGCCTAACCTGCATGCAAGGGGAGGAGAAGCTTATGTATAGAATCCAAGGTGAGCAATAAGGTTGCTGATCTGGAAGAGGTCAGCTATTGAGGTGTCCCAGAGCTCAGTCCCTTCCGGTCTTTGCAAGCCCCTTAACCTGTTGCAGCTGGCAGCGAGTGGTATAGGGAGCCAACTAATCATGAGGGTTGATCTGCAACAAGGGGAAAAAAGAAGAGATTATCAGCTGGCCCAATGCAAAGCCTCTGCTAGGGCCTAAGAGTGAGAGATGGGGCTGTGTGCGCACCCTTGGGATCAGTGCAAAGCCACAGGCTAGGCTAGCACCAGTAATTCCCTGGCGGTCGCTGTGTCATCACCGCCAGTAGAAAAGTGGGACTCGGACATCAACCGGTGCTCAAGTATTGGAAACCATTCTTTTGTGTGCACTTGAAACCTTGTCTACCTGAATATTTACAGCTTTACAAACTTGGCTTTTCCTTTCTTCCCACCTTGGCTTTTGCAACGAGAAAAGGACATGGAACAGACTGGGGGTTGGACTGGATAACCTTCTGAGGTCCCTTCCAGCCCTAGGGGTTCATGGATGGACTAGGGGCTGCTTATTTCCCTCTTTTTAGCAACCTTAAAAAAATAAATAAATCAGGTTTTAGTTGGAGTTAAGGTTTGCAATTTTTTTTAGGAAGGGCAACTTGTGAAAGCTTGTGGCTGACTCCAATAGCTTCCCAATAACTGGGCAGCTTAGAATCTCTTCTACCACAGTACCTGAGCACCTTGTGGTCTCCATGGCTTTTACCTGGAAACTGTGATGCAGGGCTGTGCTCTGACCCTATCTGCAGAAAAAAGCATGCTAAGGCTCAGGGGGAGAGTGGCACCCAGGTTCTCAAAGCTATTAGGCCCCCGATTCAATGTGCCTGAGGATCTAGGTCTGCGTACCTTGTGCAAGATCTCTGCCCATCCCCAGGAGGCGTGATGGAGTGCAGGATTGAGTGCATGTCTCCCAAGTCCTAAACCACTGCCCTAAACAGCTGAGGTCATGCAAAACTCATCTATTAATATACCGTGCATACATCTCTCCCTCTTTCTATCAGTCCTGGGATGTAAGGCCCTTTAATCCTTCAAAGCAGGCGTTGTTAACGGCTGCTGTCTGGCAAGGACAAGGGCCCATTAGCAGGAATTATGATCTCTGCTCTGCTACTGCTTCACGCCCTGATCCTGGGCAAAGCATTTCTGGGGCAGGTGCTCTGACATGGGTCCAAGTCTTCAGGAAGCACAGAGATATTGAGCACTTTTTGGAAATGGAGCCACATGTCTTGACTTGGACCCCCAACCAGAAGTACCCAAAATAAGGTCTCTTTTGCAGGCTGTGGCCTTCCTGTTAGCTCAGCCTGGCATCTCTCTTGCCTGTCCTATGGGCCAGTCTACCTGGGCATTCAGGGAGCACCTCTGTACCTAGGAATTGAGACAGCACTCCTGGCACCCCGAGCAGGGTACTGTTAGCCGGGGGGCCGTATCCTGCCTTTACTGGAAAATTTGCAGGGAAAACTCACCCCCAGGGAGGTTTTAACTGCTGAGAGCTTGAAAACGACGCGTCTCCAATCTTCTGGGCAGATGGTTCTCAGTTCCCCCTGGCTCAGCTCTAGCAGCTGGTGTCCTGTCAGCACACCCAGGGACTTCACCGTGCTGTGGCAGAGAGCAAGGTGAGGGTTAGTGGCCCCCACAGGAGGGGAAGAAGAGGGGAACAAACAGTATTGGGAAGGATGCTGTCACTGCCTCGGCCCAGCTATCAGTGACACCCCTGAAAGGAGAGTACGGCCTGAGGTGAGGCCTCTCTGTTCTTGCAACGGAGATACGTGCAGGCCCGTCTGCCCCTGGGGAAATGCAGATGGACAAACAATACGTATGAGAGAGTGGGAACAGCTGCTCGGATGCTAGCGATCCCAGCCTGATACAGGCTGGAAACCCTGGCTGGTGCCACGCTCAGTTCAGCTTGAGGGACACTGGCAGTATTTGGGCTCGGGATGACCAGCTGTGCTTCAAGGAGGTAAGGGTGAGGATTGCTGTTTGTCCTATGCTGCAGGTGGGGGTGGGGGGGAAAGAGCTGCATTTTGCTCCTGGGACTGACTGCAGCTCCTCTGGCTGCAAACTGCCTGACCCAGTGGCTCTTTGCTCAGGTGGGGAAAGGTGGGGATATTTTTTTGGCAAAAAACAGGTTCAGGAGGATTGCAACATCTCCCATGCTAGTTCTTCTGCTGGGCTGGGAATGAGCGGGGTATAGAAGGGATATTAGAAAAGGGAGCAAAACTATTTTGAAAAAGCCCAAAGAATCCCAACTCTTGCAACTGCCAAAAGCATATTTAATTTGTCAAATGAAATGACTTTCTGTTTCCAAATTCTTTCAGTGTTACTGCAGTTCGCAGAACGGGTGGGAAATGAAACTAAGCTTGGCTTCAGCCTGGAGCAGCAGCTTGCATTTCTTTATTTTCACGGCTGTTTCTGTTCTCAGGTTTCAGCATTGCCGCTGAACTGGAACATCAGCTCTTTGCGTGGGCCCTGCTCCGGGCCTGACCCCATGATGCATGTGAGGGGGAAGCTGCCTGCAGAGCTGGTGCATTTGCTGAACTGGGGCTCCAGGAGTTCATGGGCATGAGGTGAACTGGCAGCTTCAGGACTGATGCTGGTGTGGGAAGAGGGATAGAGTTGCGGGGGGAGCCTGTTGCAACCAGACAAGGATTGTGCCTCACTAGGGGATAGGGCAAAAATGGCTTGTGGCTTTCAGCTTTCACTGTACACTTGCAAAGGCCCCTCAAGCTCAGTCTCTTTCCTTTTTAAGGGTGCCTCTGTTTCTCCCCGCACAGCCGGGCCTTAAAGAGATTCTAGCATTTAGCGATGGAGCCCACTTACATCCTGGAGAAGCCCTTGTCCTTCAGCCACTCTGTCACCTCTGCTGCTGTGGAGTTCAGCCTCAGGCTGGGGGGCTGTCGTGGACCCTGGATCCAAAAGAGTGGAAGGCATGGAGAGATCTCATGGTAAACACTGGTGCAAGCTAAACCACTGTCTCTGGTGGGCAAAGGCAGATGCTACCCCTTGCTGTGCCCCCCACAGTGGCTGCAGGTATAAGATCTCTTTCTGTGTTAGTGATCCCAGGACAGGATCCTTTATGCCAAGTTAGGTGTGTGCTGGGCAAAGGATGCACATGCTTGGCATATAGCCTTTATCTTCCCCGTCAAAACTCAAGAGCAAGGGCCTAGCTCTGGCAATGCAGTGCAGTGCTGTGCTGGAGCAAGAGGGTCCCACCTGATTCATGCCATTCTCTACAGATGGTTCCTGATCTGTGGGAGCCAGGATGTTACTGGGGATGTAGCCTCTCTCGCCCATGCTGTTTTGAACAAGCCACCACTTCTTCCGCTGGTCCAGCACCTGAGTCAAGGGACACGGGACAGTCAAAATCAGCTTGCATGAGCCCTGGCAGCAAGTGAGTGAAAGCTACTGTGCCTTGTTAACAGAGACAGGGGCCTGTGCTCCTGGGAGCATGGTCACTGCACCTGACCCCCTTCCCCTGCCCAGAACAGAGACCTTCACATAATGCATCAGCCTGTGGGGTCCTTGCATCCAGCCAACCTTACAGCCATAGGACAGGAGTGTCACTTCCTTCCTACTCTGCCTGGGCATCTGTGCTATTCTTGTGAGACCCAAACACGCATCATTAGTGAACAGGTGCTGCTGGGTGTCATATCACTAGGGTGACCATATGTCCTGTTTTAGCCGAGACAGTCCTGGATCTCAGAAGCTGGTCCTGGCTGGCTGTTAGGAATGATAAAGTGTGTCTCAGAAACACAGGGGCATGAGGCACAGTCTGGCCAGGAATCAGAATGGCACAGAGCTGCTTGCAGGTGGCAGTGCCCTGGACTTCTGTACGGTCAGCCTACCTGCCTGATTAAAATCCAGCTCCACTCCTGGACCCTGTGCCCACTGGCAAGAGCAAGTCCTTTACTAGCAGTACTTGTTCTGCTCATGTGCATGCCTATTACTTCTTGATAGGCGGCAATCTTGGGTCATTAGTTCAAGTACATAGTGCTTTTGACAGCCTGCCCATTTTGTGGTCTCCATTTGCTGTGATATACTAGTTGCAACCCTGCCTCCCTGATTATAAGGAGCACCATGAAGGTGCACGGTGCCTCGCAGAGTGAGCACAGGGACAAGCGCATTGCCAGGCACCTGTGCTTCAGCTGTTGAGGTTTTGGCTTTGGCTGTGACCGTTTCTTGGTGCCTTACCTCCAGCGCGTCTCCCTTCCTCACTGACAGCTCCCTGTGGTTCCTGGCCTGGAATTCGTACATGGCTTCCATGAGCTCAGGTCTGGAAGGAGACCACAGCTGGAGTTAATCAGAGAACTGATCCATGGCTGCCTCTGGCTTTCCGGATCCCTAGTGAACCAGCTAGGAGAGCCAGCAGCTCCAAATCTGTGTGGACTGGAACGCTGCTCATTTCAAAGGAGTCCCTCCAGTTTTGCATGCATCTGTCCTGCTATTGATGTCCCCAAAGGGTTTTATTCAGATGCACCTTTGGGTGCCAAGTACCTCCTGTGTCCCTGTGGGGATTGGGGTGGGGGGTGCTCCCATCACAGCAGGTGCTTGCCAGGCCCAGTGCTGGTTACTTCTGGGAGAACAGGTGATTGGCCACCCTGAAAGGCTCATGGGGGACGTGCAAACATCTGGGGCTGCCCAAAGCAGTGCCACAGACGCAGAGGGGAGCAGAAGGCTGGCATGAGCCCGTGTGCCACAGTGGGGCCAGGCAAGGTGACCCGCTCTTAGCGTGCATGGAAGTTGAGCAGCTTTATTGTTCATCCATTGAGGCAATTCTCCTGTGTCCAGCAGGTCGGACCTTGCCAAGAAGCTCCTCCTCATCTCTCACATGCTGTTTCCCCTCTCCTGCCCTGACACAGCGTGTAGTGCTGGGCCCCAGGGCAGACAGAGGCCCCTGCCTTCATTGCCTTTCCTGTGCTGCAGCAGGCTGGGCCCTGCATGTCCAACCACAGAGGCTCTGTACGGGTTGCCCCTGCCCCGGAGGCATATTGCTTTCTGCCCTGCAGCAGATACTTCAGCCCATGAGCACCGGGGTTCTTGGTAACCAGGGATGTGTGTAGTCCCAGTATATTGCAATGGTCCCAGGGTGTGGGTGGCCCCAGTATATTCCAAGCCAAGTGTTCTCTGCCTTTCTCTATCCAGGGCCCTGCCCTGCTTCTATTCATTCATGCATGCTGATGTTCACAGGATTCACATCCCCACAGGGCACAGAAAATCCCTTTATCAGGTTACTAGCAGTGGTGGGAACAGGCACATGTACCTGATTGAGTAGTAGCCCTCGCTGTCTTCAGGCTGCTGCAAGGAGAGAGAACACACACATGCTTTAGCTGCATACAAGGATGCATCTGGAAAATGGCTGGTGCAGTGAAAATGCTTCCCAGCACCACAGGTGTCACATGCAGGCAACACAGAGCAGGTATGAGCCCCGTGTCTTCTGCTGGGGAAGTACAAGCCTGCAGCTCTGAGCTACAGAAGAGTCTTGCCTAGCTGCTAGCTGGGGCAGCAGTATCCAGGCATGCAGCACAGTACAGTGCAGTGCAGCAGGCACTGGGAGCAAGTGCATCATATATATATATTCAATACATCCTTGGGGAGCACAGCCCTTCTCCAGAGACTCAGCACATGTCTATACCATTTCCGTGGTCCTCCTGAGCATGCTGCCAGGAAAGAGGGCCCCTCACTCACTCCTGCTGTCAGCATTGGACCTGAAAACAAGGCAGGGAAGCCCTTGCTCCCAAGCATGGTGGAGACGGCGTGCTCAAGAGTCAGGCGGTTGGGGGATGCCTGTAGGGTGGCAATGCTGCCTCCTTTCCGGACCATAGGGGCACTCGAGCTCTGTGCAGACATACCTTCCCTGCTAAGTCACAGCCTGTCCTTGGCCTACTGCTTGTGCTGGAGAGAAGCAGAGGACCAACATCAGGGCATCCAAGAGACAGCAAGGAATTGAGCCAGCAAACTCACCTGGGCCATAGGGGTGGGGCTCTCCCGTACTGGCAAGGGAGGCACCCACCCATCTGAGAAGGTGGGGAAGTAGGTAGGCACGGACTGTCCATTGGGGTACTCTGCCCTGTTGGGGGAAGAAGAGAGCAGGTGCCACCTTCCTTCAAATATTCATCCCAAATGGAGATGCACAGTGAGCAGGAGCCAGGCTCGCTGAGCACAGCACACAGCGCCTCCCCAAAGAGCAGGGAGACCCATGGGAAAGTCAAGTCCAGCAAAAGCATCTTGGGATAAAGGCAAGCTCTAGCTCTGCTGTCCAAGTGGGCCCGGGGAGCTCAGCAAATAAGTAACAGGCAGTCTCTGTTTCTCCTGGGAGGGTTTGGGTTCAAACCCAGCTCTAGCTGGCACCCTGGGGCTGGGTGCCCATAACAGCCGACTCTTCTGCAGCAGGATACTGAGCAGTTTGTCTCAAAAGAAACATGGAAAAAGAACATTCGAATTGGGTCAGAATATGTTTCCCACTATCCTTTGCTACACAGGATGTTTGGGTTTTGCTTCAAAATGACATCCCATTTGGGTTTGCTCTGGTTTCATATTCTAGACTATGCAGCAATAACAGTCAGAAGTGGAGGAAAGTTTTTTGCTTGCATGGACATGGACCCCAAACAACCTTTGATGGAATTGGGGTTTCAGGGCACTGGGCAATGCTTTGAATCAGAATGGAAGAAGTCTGAACCGGCAGCGTTCACCCTGTGGTGGAAACACCCATCCCACAGCTCTGGTTGAAACACGTTCTGCCTTGCGTTCAGTGTTTGCTTGGAATAAGCCGATGGCCCCAAGGTCAGTGCCTTGTCACAGGAGTTGTCATCGCGCTTGCCCTCCTGCCTTGTTGGCAGCCACATTGGACAGCCCAAGGAGCGAATGGGAAATGGATGCCAAGTACTCATCTCAGCCACAGCCAAGGAAGTTAACAGGATGGGGAGCTCACTTTGCTATTGCCACTGGACTTCAACATTAAAAATCCCCTTTGCATTGGAGGAGGAGGCTGCCTTGGACTAGAGTGGGAATTACAGCTCTATCCTTGCTCACAGCCCTATCACGGCCAGCAACACCCATGGGACACAGGTTTCGACTGGCTGCTCCTCTCTCTGCCTGCCACCCCGGCCTGTCCCACTATTTGGCAAAGCTGAGCCCCTGATCACCAAGCTCTAGGCCCCCCACCTCGTCAGGGTCCAAGCTATTCCAAGGATCTTCCAGGTGGCGTGATCCTCTCCGTCCAAATTCTCTTCCAGCAGGTCAATGGCTTCCCTGGTCAGCAGAGGCGAGATAGTGGAGGATGCCATGTCAGACCAGGGGCAACTGGATATAGTCTATATGTGGAGAAGACAGGGAGGAAAAAGTTGGTTCAGCTCAAGATCACCATCTCCTGCTGCTCTCTCCTCCTGCATGTTATATTGTTCACTGAAGGAGCTACCGGTCCCCTGGGCTGGGTCTTGGGTGCTCTGTCCCACACTGTGATGAGGGTATAGGATGCAACATGTGCTAATGATGGGGCTTTGCAGGATGAAGGAGACAAGCCTAGGGGACAGCAGGGCCCTGCCTCTGGGTGGTTTTGTACCAGGGACAGTGCTGCTAGTCTTTCTGTGCCAGTCTGGGGAGGCTTGACCCCTGGGATCAGCAGGTGCTTTGGATGCTCTTCGTTGCATTCAGCAAGCTGGACGCAGCTCCACTGAAGCCAATGAGCTTGGCACCAGTCACAGGCCTGCCCTGCTCTCAGATCCCCACAGAGAACAGCCTATACTAGGCACGCTGCTGCTAGGAGGAGACCAGAGCATGTCCCTGGTGCTCTGCAGCCTGCCCACAGCTCTGAGATCCTCACAAACTTCCACCTCCCAGAAAAGCGCCCTGCTGATGAGAAGCTCCCCACACTCACGAAGGACAGGATGGAGAAAAGGAGCTGGAGCAGTTCCGGGGCATTCGGCTCCTGCAAAATAGGCTTCAGCTTCCCCTGGATATGAAGAAAAATTGAAAGTTTTTCAAAGCAAAGGCAGTACTTAGTGGTGGTCTTGGCCCTCCCCTCCCCGCACAGCATAGCTTGGCTCTTGTGGAGGCTAGTGCATGAAGCAGAGATGGTGCAAACCTCCCTGCTGCTGGGGCTCTGCAACAATCATGCCCGCCTGCCAGGGCAAGGTGTCATTGGTCTCAGATCCCTGCAGAGGACCCTGCTTGCTCTGTAGAAGGGAGGGTCTAGCCCCGAGCTGGCAGAAGCCCCAGGGTACCATCATGGCTTAGGCACCCCTGCCTGCACTAAGGGTCAGACAAGGGCACAAAGTGGGCTCCAGCACTAGCAACTGGAGCTCATGGGGACAGCAGTGCAAGATCAGGCCTTGCTGGTCCATCCACCCTCCTCCTGCCTGCAGTAGAGCAGAGCACAGTGCTGTTTGCCTGGTAACCGCTACCAGAAATGCCTCCCTGTTTCTGTGCTGGGCCCTGGCAGTGGTCTGGGTCCCATGGCACTGCCAGGAAGCTGTGGTTTTATTATGCTGAACCTGCCTTGTTGCGCTCATTAAGCAGATCCCCTGCAGCACCTGCACCCCTGGAACGGGACACATAGGACTGACTGACTGAGCTTGTAGGAACTCTCCTACAGGCTTTTATATTGCACTCCTCTCCAAGTGGCCCCCGTTGGACTGGTGCCCTCTGCTAACTGGGTCAGCCTGTGCCAGGGCTGTGTCTGCAGACACACAAAGGGCTCTGTGTCCTGCTGCCCGGGGGGGCTCTATGCTAGGGGCTGGAGCAGAGGGGGAGGGCTCCTGGCCTGCCTCCCCGCCAGACCTACCAGGAGATTACAGGCATATTTGATCTTCCGGAAGCAGGCCTGGTACTCGTGCTCCGGGAGCAGCACTGCAGGGACAGAAAGAGGACGGACTGGATGGAGCCCTCTGCCGGGGTGCTGGGCTCTGGTACTCCGGTCTCCAATGCTGCAGTGCACGGACTGACAGGCATGGGCACAATTTGGCCTCCCCACCCTACCAGCTCCCCCCTGTGCGTAGCTCCCGTCTAAGAGATGGAGCCCGTCTGTCTTCCCATGCATTCACTGCCTCCTTGGTGCCTCCCTGAGGCTGCCACTCTCCCTCCCCTCCTCCTCCCAGCAGCTGAGATCAGCAGGTAGCTCTGGGCATGGCTCTGGAGACAGCAGAGGGGTTGAGGCTGGACACCTGGCATTGGTGGCTGCAAGCCTGAGCAGCCCAGACCCTGCAGGGCACACTTGTAGGAGCTGTGCCCAGACACCCAGCTCCATATCTGAGGTTAGTGCTTGGCCTGAGTTCTTGCCCACTAAACCCTATGGAGCCCTCCCGCCTCCTGGCCTTCTCTCACCTCCTTTTTGCTTGCGTTTCTTCTTTGCCATCTTCTTCTTGGTGTTCAATGAGCCACTTGCCTCCTTCACCTTGTCCACGAACAGCTCGATGTCGTTCAGCACGTGGTTCAGAATCTCCTGCAGGCACAGACCCACTGCCGCATAAGGGGCCTCCAGCCAGGAGATGCCATCTGCCCTTCCCAGCCCTGAGCTCTGGGATCTGGCCAGGGCATAGGGGCCGGGGCAAAGTCTGTCCCCAGCAGCCTAGGGTCTATCAGCTGAAGACCAGCCCAGGGACTATGTGGTGGTTGATGCTGTTGCCAAGCTGCAAACCTCTGGGATCAGTTCAGCCCTTTTCCTGATGGTTCCTCCTATGAAGGGTAGCCTTTTGGGGCCGGCCAGGACACCCCTGAAATCTGCTTTCACTGGGGGTCCAAGCCAGTGCCACAGCCCTTGAGGTTCAGAAGCAGTTTGACTTTTTGGTGCATCTCAGACCCATACCAGAATGAGCTCTGACCCACTGCTCCCACCCTGGGAAACTCCTTCAGAGACCCCTTGGGCACCGAGGGCTCATGCAAGGCTGCTGCCAGCACCGGGCAGCGTGGTGGGGGGAGAGGGCAGGGCACTTACAGAATCGTTGTCCAAGTCCTGCAATTTCTGTCTTCTGTTATCCATCAATTCTGGCTGGTCTCTCTGCTTTGGGTAGTAATGCTGGTCAAATGCAGGTGCTGCAATGCCGCGTATAAGGAGATGCTCAGCCTGCAACTCAGCCTGAGACCCAGTTGCAGGTAGTCAACAATTAAGAGCCTGCGAGGCTGGGATCCAGTTGCAAGTGATGATGAGGGAATGAGTGTGGAGCCACAAAGGGACTTAAAAGCTTCAGGAGTAGAGTGCAAAGGGGGAGGGAAGGTTTCTTAGGGTCTGGTTTTTGTAGGGGTAGGTTTTTCCTTATGGAAAACAAATGGCTTTGACCAACATAGGGTGGACTGGCCTCAAGAAGGAGGAAGCTGGGTGAGTGATCTACTTATACTGGGGCTCTGTGGCCTATTACAATGGTGCTGAGCTAGGCGGGGATCACAGTGGGAGCTTGCATCTGCTCCTGATGTGCTGTTACTGTCTCATCCTTCCTTATACTGCCTCCCTATCCTGCTGGAGCCTCTCCGAAACCTGAGTTTCATGGGGACCTTGCTCCAATTTCCTAGTTATGGAGACGGAAAGGAGACGGACTCTGGGAAGTGACTTGCCTGCGCTGATGCAGCAACACAGTGGCCAGGCTGGGAATGGGACCCATGAGTCCAGAGTCCAACCTGTGCTGCCTGTAAGCCAGTCCTTCTCCCGCCACAGTACCTCATGCTGCTTCCCTTGGCCTGTGTACCCTGACCTCCCTCTCCTGCCTGTACTAATTGCTGACTCCCTGCTTGGCAGGCATGGGGCTAACTCCCCTGGCGTGCAGACGTATTTACCAAAGTCCATGGAGGGTAGGGAATACCATGGGGACTCCTGGTCTTTGCCACCTACCTGGTTGGGGGGGACCAGAAGAGTCCTGGATGCCATGGGTGGGTCTCTGCTGGGACAGCATGGTCTCCAAGCTGTTCCTGGGGAAAGGCAACAAGGGAACGAGCTTGTGGCTGGCTTTCTCGGACCACTGCTCTGCAGAGGGCTGAGAGAATCAACCCTGCTCTGTGTGGGGGGAGCTCTTCTCCAAGAGGAAGGGAAGGCCCAGGGGGAGGACATGGTCCCACCGCCACCTTGGGACCGGGTTAGGGGAATGGATCCCGCCTCCAAAGAGTGTTTGGGGCTCCCCAGTGCACAGAAGGACCAGAGATTGCCCTTTGGACCTGGGTCATGGTCACATCCAATGTGGTCCTTGCCAAGTGGGGAACGTGTGCTGGGACTTTACATGGGTTCCTCCGTGGAAAACCGGGGGGGCAGGGGGGGGCGGTGAAGGGGTGTTAAATGCCTTGCTGGGGATCTGGGGGTGGGTGCCTGGGAGTGCCCCCATGGGAGGCAAGCTAGGGGGCCTGTCACCTCCTGCTTTCCCCTGGAGGCAGGCGCTCTATGCCATCACCTCAGCATGTGCTGGCTCTCCAGTTCACTCTTCCACTCCTTGACGGCCTTCTCCAGGTTGGTTTTCATCAGCTCGGCCTGATGGGATGGGAAGAGCAGCAGGGCAGAGCCATGAGTCCCCTAGCATGGCGCAATCCCTTGCCCTCAGCTGGCACTGTGCAGCCCCGAGGGACCTCCTACCAGCTGGGAGAGACCCTATGGCTTCCTGCTCCAGGACTGTCGATCCCTGCCACTGGGTCGCTATAAGAGACTCTCCTGGCAGGTGTGGGGCACTGATTCGCAGTCCTGACTCCATCTGGCAAATGGCAACTCACCCCTTGGTCTAACCCCACCCCAGCAAATCACCCAGTCCCCCTGGGGTTCCCTTAGCAGTTGGCCTCCCCCAGAGGCGGCACAGGGTGGCAGTGCCCATGCAGCTCACCCCGCTCTGCGTGCATTGGAAGAGGAGGATGCTGGTCCCTTGGCGGTTCCTGTCCTGCATGGTGACGGCCAGGACGGAGTCGTAGGTGCAGCTGTCCAGCACGGCCGTGCATCTCAGGACGTAGTCCAGGGGGAAGCTCTCTAGCTCTTCCTGCAAGGGTCCCACCAGCAGGAGGGGAGACGTCAGCAGCACAGCAGGGATCTCTGCTCTGCTCCAGGCTGGGAGCCTGGTGTCCCTCCCAGGTGGCAGACATCAGGACACATGGGGTGAAGGAAAAGGGCTATGTTTGCTCCCTGCCCCCAAGTGAGCAGTGGCCCAGTGGGAGAAGAGGTGCAGGATAAGGAACGGAAAACATATTTAGCCTAAGTACTACTTGGCATCAGCAGCCTGGAGCTGCACTAATGGTGGTGGCAGTGACATAAAACTACCAGCGAAGCTGCTAGGGAGACAGCCCAGGCAGCGGGGTTTGCTGCTCAGGCTACGGCTGCTGTCTGCAGAAGGTGTGAGAGGCAGATCTCCAGTGCACAGAAACTGCAAGCAGCCCGGCAGGGCTGGGGGTGCTGTTCCTGCCTCAAACACCGGCTGTGTCTGGAAAACCAGCTGTGTGTGATGGAGGAAATGGCCTGCAGCCGAGGTACAGTGGGTGGGAGAGCTCGGCAGCCAGCTGACGGGGGCGGTTAGCTCAGGGCTGTGAGGGGTGTTGGGCTGTTCATGTGATGAACTGGGAAACAAAGCTAAGCTGCAAGAGAGGCTCCCATGTCCTGGTCTTGGGTAAACTGAGGCATGAGGTGTGGGGAGGGGAGAGCCTGATGGGGAGGAAGGAGGCCTGCATGCACCTTGCTCTCAATGTCGCTCAGCAGCAGCTCATGGTCTTTCACCTCCAGGATCATGTCCTGTCCCCAGATCCGGCCCTGCGCCTCCAGCATCTTCAGCTGCATAATGCAGTCGTCCACGTTGCGGATGTTCTTGGAGTCCACGTGGAGCGTGAGGAGGTGCTGGGGACCCAAAGCACAGCATCCAGTGACCTTTCTGGGTCCCCCTGCCCCAGCATGCCAGCTCCGTGACCCCAGAGGGCAGCCAAGGGCTGGGCTGGGGCATACCACACCATCTTCGGGCTATTCAGGGGGAGGTAGCATCGTGGCATGAGGTATGTAGCATGAGGCTGGGCTTAGCCCCGGGCAGCCTCTGCCTGTGCAGCAGGGGAAGAGGGTGCTTGGGCTTTGCTAACCTCAACATGGTGCCGGAGGTCCCATTGCTGCTTCAGCACAGCGAGAGCGTAGTCCTTGCGCTGGTCTGTGGTGTGGAGGGGGAAGAGGTGTGAAAGTTGGCGGTGCAGGGGCTGTGAAGGCAGGTGGAGGAGGGGAGGGGAGGGCTGCTCTTACGGTAGATGGCTTTGCTGCTGGGCCTGGACATGCTGTTGACCCTGTTGAGGTCAGGGCTGCCACCGCCAAGCTTGCTGTGGGGAAGAGACAGGCAGACAAATTGGTAGACATGTGGCTGAGGACCTCTGTCTGGTGGCTCAGGGCCCTACTTCCCCATCCCTCCGTTCTTCCTGCCTGGCACTGGTATGCATCAGCTGGGGGGACAGCTTGCTTGCCCCCCTGGGAGGGGGCACCCCTTTCAGAAGGGGAGAAGTGGGAGCAGGGACAGGCAGTGTATGGGTGACCACAGTAGGGGCATCCCGATATCGCCTGGGGGACCCTGAGCCCAAGAGAAACAGGCACTCACTTGGAGAATGGAGGCTCCGTCCGGCGGCCAAAGAGATCCATCGTCATCTCGCAGAACAGGCCCTGCCAGTGGCCACATCAGAGTATGTGTGGGCCCAGAGTACTTGTACCTCCCGCTCACCCATGCAGTGCACCTGTGGGTGGGTGCATGCATTGCACGCACACATGAAGTGTATGCATAGAGTGCCTGTACATGTTGCACACCCAGCCTGGCCGTGCATGGAATACCACACACAGTGTGTGTTCTGATGCATGTACCAAGTGGATGCACATGCAGAGAGTGTGGCCACCGTGTGTGCACATAAAGATGTGCCTGTAAACGTACTCGTACAATGGGGCTATATGGCCACAAATGTACATGCACTTTCACACACACACTCATGTGCCCAGGGCTCTCACTCACTTGCACAGGGACCTGCCACAGGAGGGAGCAGCAAGGCAGCTGGAGGGATGCAGAGGCCCTGTGCTCTCAGGATTGACTGGTGCCAAAAGCAGAGGGATGGGCACCTGGTTTCCCTAGCAGAGAAGCCCTGCCTTGTACAGCCTGCATTGCTGTCTCTCCATCACAAGGGGGGTCAGTAATGACCCTCCCTTCTCTGCCCTGTACCCCCCTACCCTACCCTGCCCTGGCGCTGACCCTGTTGCAGGGAATGGGTGTTTCCACGGAGTGAGGATTGACTACCCAGGGATGCACGCGGGCTGAATCTCAGGTGTTTAGTGGGGAGCTAGTCAAGCCAGCTAGCTATTTAGCCTTGGCTGCAGGGGCCCAGCTAGACTGGTTCACTCAGTTGTTCCCCAGGGCCCTTTCCCATAATGCTGCCCAGGGCTGCTCTCTGGAGCTGGAGGGGGGCACTGCCCAGCCAGCCCCCTAGTCGGCTCAGCCCTTCCCACCTCTCCCCGGACAAAACCACCGGGCCCTGCTCCCCAGTACAGATGCCATCCCCTGGGGCAGGCAGCAGCAGCTAGAACTCAGCACAACGCTTACTTTCCTCCATTGAAGGCAGCAGGTTCCTCTTGAATGAAACCTGTGGCTAATGCACACTGCTGTGGCTAAATCATTTCATTCCTCCCCCCAAAATCTCCTTCTCCAACCTGGACTGTCTCCTTTAGACATTGAAATGGAGCATTTCCATCTCTCTGACCTTGGCACAGCCCCTTAGTTAGAAATGGGCTTCAGCTTTTACTTTTAAAATGCCCCAGAAAGAAAGGAAGCATTTGGGGCGGGTGCTTGTACACGTGACGAGGGTTTACTCCTTAGGATTTCATTCTACGTCACTTCACTTGTAACAGTGGGGTTTTATTTTTCTGTCATTGTTACGGTGAGAGGCCCGATACCCTTTTTTCCAACAGAGCCGGCCTGTGGCCAGGGGCCAAGCTGCTGGGGGGTTAAGCATCCCCTGAGCTGTGGGGGTCCCAGTCTCTCCTTCCACATTGGTGGCATCCCCTAAGGCTACGTAGGTGGGCTGCTAGTGGGCCAGGTGCTACCCCAGCTTGGAGGCAGCATGCAGCCTGACCCAACTCTTCCCCGACCCTGAGCTGGGGCAGTCCCTGGACTGCTAGCAGCCTGCCTGGTGGGTGCTGCTGCCATGGAGGGAAGGACTGGGGCCTCCCATGGCTCAGGGGCCGCTTGGCCTGCTGGCAGCTCATGCCCTAACCATGGCCAGGCTCTGCCAGGAGGGGAAAAAAAAGAAAAGGATTGGGTTCCTCACTGCTTCTGCCTTCAGTACACACCTGCTGCAGGCAGAAGTGGTGAGGTGCCCAATTTTTTTTTCTGCAGAGTCAGCCACCCCCCGCCCCAGCGGGCGGGCAAGCTGACTAATAGCTGCAACACATCACTGCGAACTAAACTGCACCAGGATATAGTTTAGTTTGAAACAATGCAAACTCGTTTAAAATCCCCATGACTTTTCACATGTCCAGTGTGGCACCATTAAGCCACATGCACTGACATTTTCATCATGTGCACACAGTAACAGCATCATATGTACAAGCACCCGCGGTAAGCCCGGGGCCCTGTGCCACCTGCAGCGATGCTGGCCTCTGACTTTTCTGAAGCACAAAGAAAACCAGCTCTTTGGCCCGTCGCTCCGTTCTCATCCACGAGATGGTGCCACGTCCCTTTCTCTGCCTGGCTCAGAAGCTGCACCCGGATAGCCCTGTTGCTGCAGTGGAGCAGAGACATCTCCCAGCTGACTTTGTGCCAGCTAGCTGGACACTGCGGGCAGTAGAGCGGAGGGTGCCCAGAAACCCATGCAAGCTGGAGACCTCACCTGTGGCAAGGAGCTGCCACAGCTGCCCTGCCAGCAGTACCCGAGCCAGCTCGTCTGAGGCTGCCATGGGGATGTTTATGCTCCAACACATAGATATGAGAAATGCCAGATCACACCCAGGACCAGATTGCCTGTGTTCCCATATCACCAAGATCCGGTCTGTGCTTGCACTTTGATCTAGCCTCTGCCCTTCCCTGCTCCATCCCCTTCTACTAACCAGTCCTAGTGGTCAGACAAGCCCCTGGGCTTGGTCCTGCTCTTTCCTAGCTCGCTGCCGCCCTGCAGACACAGCTCGAGAACCAGCACCTGGAAGCTAATGGCGTCACAGCCAATCCTGCCATCTTGAAGATTCAGACTTTCCCTGTTGAGCTTGTGTTACAGAGAAAGGGAGGCAGCACCCCTGGTCTGAGCATGCAGAGGGGAGTTTCCCCTTATTAACTGCCTGCCCCATTCCCTGGCAGCTCCTCGCCACCCCCCAGGGCCTGCTCCTGCCATGCCCGAGGGGGAGGCTCTCTCTCAAACCCCTTCCTAGTAGACGGCACTGAACTGAACTGGCCTGCTGCTTTGTTCCCCTTTCCTCCATGCCTGCAGCAGGGGCTTTGCCAGCGTTCAGAGGGTACCGCGTGCCTGTTACCTGGCAGCTGGTCAGAGAGGTGGCTCTTCTTGGTTCCCGAGCAGGTGATCACAAGGGTATTCCCTGCAGGTGAGAGTCGGGCCAGGGGCCAGCCGTGGTTGGGAGAGGTCTGGCTTTGATGTCTGGAGGCTTACCCTCTCGGTAACTGAACCCGGAGGGAGTGAGTCGCAGGGTAGCAGAGAAGGAAGAGCGAAACTCTGCAGTCTGTCTGGTGCGTGACGCTGGGGCCACACCTATTGGCCTTTGGTCTCTTGTACTTGTGCAGGGAAATTATCAAACCAGGCGGATTCTGCTGACGTGCAGCAGGGCTGATCCGTGGCTGGTCCCCACCCAGGCTCCGTGGTGTAGCCGGAGCTTGAAATCCCTGCCCAGCTCTGCCCACCGCTGCTGATCTACTGCCCCTGCCCAGTCCTCCTGATGACCACAGGCCTGGCCTCGCTCCCTGCTAGCTCCGTCCTGCCCTCCAGCTCTCCCTCCTCTCCCCGAATGAGGCTCCTTACCTGCCCTGTGAATCCCAATCTGCTCTTCTCTTCTTGCCTTGGCTCCTTCCTCAAGACCTGCTAGTTCAGGAAGCCCCCACAAACTTATTCAAGATTAAACTCTTATATGTGGTTCATTCTGAGTATTGATTCACAAACCAACCCCTCCTTTAAACCTGATCCAGCTTCTGTGCTTGGCCAGCTATCCCACTCACCACCGCCTGCCCCTCCTGAACAGCATTAGCTCACGCGGTTCCTCCAGCACTACCTTCTCCAGTCCTGGGTAGGACTCTTCCTCTCTCTCTCCTCTCAGCTCTTGATTGAAACGTCTCTATACAGACATGCTTCACCCAGGGTTGCCAGCTCCAGAAAGCAGGAGTTCACCAGATAAACCTCACGAAGTTGCTGGATGTTACTAGGCTGCAAATTGCTATGGGATCATTAATACACATTACTTTTGCCACTAACTAGTAGATCTATTGTTAACACTGCCTGCAGCAACACCAGAAGTCTGGCCAAAGTTTGTGCTGCCTCTTCCAGCCTCCTCTCCTGCAACCTGCACAGTGCTCCTTTCTCCAAATTGCCAGCAACTCTGGGAGGGTGAGCAGCACTGTTATTACCTGTCTGTGGATGGGGAACAAAGCCTTGGGGTGATTAAGGACTTGACTTCTAAAGGGAAGAGAAAGACATGCCTTTCAAAAGCTGCCATATGCATTGCTTAAAGTCACAATGTGTTTTAGTGGAAGTGAACTCGTTCTCTTTGGTGCCAGGCCAATGACTTAGCCTCTAGATCAGTGTGGGCAAACCATTCTGCACAAGGCAAGCCCTGCAACCTCCTCAAGTGCTACTCCCATCCCCTTTCCTCTCCCCAATCTGTTTTTCTGCTCTCTGCCCCAGCTGTCACTGTTCCTTGCTCCCTCCCTGATCTGCTGTGTGCAGCAAACAGTGGTTATCTATGCCACTTGTGACGCTCGTGCCACGGATGAGTCACCCTTCCCTTAGTCATCCTGGCAATCAATCCAGTAGTTGTCACCATAATATTGTGATAGGAACTGCATACATCCTGAATTGGTGCTGAGTTAGCTGCAGCCACAGCCATTCCCTCCCAATGGCTGCCATTACGGCCAGGCAGCAGAGATTGCCACTTGACGTTTTCAAATGAAATGTCCTGGGTTTTTGGGGGGACATACAAGCATGTCGGAAATGGCTGGTGACCATTCCTGCAGCTGTGCTGTGGGAACCTTTCTGTACCTGCCAGCACCAGCATGGGATTAAAGTGCTGTTTGCTGGACACTGGCTTTGTGAGAAGCAAGAAGCACCGGGAAGGATGCTCAGTAAGGACCATGGATTGGAAATGGGGCTTTGGATCCTGGCTCTGCAGGGCTTCTGGGAAGCAGCTTTGCATTTTCTGGCCGACCCCCTGTTGTGTTCCTCTCAGCCCAGCCTGCATGCAGGAATCAGAGTGACCCAGCCTCTGCAGAGCTCAGACTTGCCCATCCTTGACACAGCGCGGTGGGGCAAGGGATGCTGGCTTGCTTCCAGCTGCTGCCTGCTGTCCAGCCCTCTTCTGCTGTCCTTTATTTGCTCCTACCACAGGTGTTGGAATGGTGTGGGTGCTAAAGCATATGGTTAATAGTCCACAAGTTCAAGGCTACAGCAAGTAGACTCAAGAAAGGACTCCTACTACTTCCACATCCAGGACCAGGTGTATGCTGTGGACTTGATGTACCCAATGTGACAAGAGCTTGTATGTGGCCAGGCCTTGCTTATAGCAGTTCCTGTTTGCTTATTGCACTCTAGGGGCCAAAGCCTATTTCACTCAGCAGGCATCTAAGTGGAGTTCAGGCAAGTGCAGTCTTATTCCAGTCTGAGTACTCAGGAAACATTTTGAATTGCTGGAATACCATGGTGGCATCACCACGATGTGCCTTCTCCTTACCTTTGAGGCTAAGGCACACAAAACAGGGAGGAAGGGGAGGACCCAATTCTGCCTTGGGTGCCTGCAGCGTTGCAAGCAAATGGCCAGTTCCAGACTTTGCAGGGTGAGCAACACTTCATGGGGAAGTCTGGATGTAGCGTTCTTATGGCAACCAGGGAGTAGAAACATCCCAGCACAACACCGTAGGAGACTGGCATCGAAGGGTTCTTCCCATGCATGACTGGTATAAGGGTATCTGAGAGTTAAGTGGAGAGCAATAAAAATGGTTAGGGGGCAAGGGCACACGACTTATGGGGAGACACCGAGGCAACTGGACTTATTTAATCTGTGAAAGAGAAGACTGGGTTGGGGTTTAATACCTTAAAGGTGGAGCTGGACTGTTTTCAGTGGCGGCAGATGACAGGACAAGTAGCAGTGGTCTGAAGTTGCAGCAAGGGATATTAGGAAAGAAGTTGCTTGTGAGGAGGTAGTAAAATACTGCCATAGGCTATCCAGAGCAGTGGTGGACTCTCCATCCTTGGAGGTTTTCAAGACGCAGTTAGACAAAACTTGGCTGGGATGATCTAGCTGGGGACAGTCCTGCTTTGAGCAGGGGCATGGACTACATCAGCTGTCCTCAACCTGTGGGTCATGATCCAAAAGTGGGGCACAACTTTAAAAATGGATTTTCCTTGAAAGGAGAAAAATGTGGGAACCTTGGGATTTCCCTTCCCGGCTGGAAGAGTGCCAGCCTGCAAGGGGCTGCTTGGGGCCCCCCATGCCCC
>JAGPOW010001998.1:2164951-2176956 GCA_030014935.1 Caiman crocodilus | reverse complement strand
TAAAGGAGTGGCAGTAGGGTGGCAGGGTAGGAGGTATAGTGGGGTTTATGGCTGTGGAGACTGTCCCTGCAGGCGCAGTGCTACCCTTTGCAGCCTTTGGCTGTGCTGGGCTCTGTTTCCCAGCTCTCTAGTCTGCAGTGCCTTTTTTTTCCCTCCCTGTTACTGAGCCACCCAGCCTGCAGCAGCCGGGACTGCCCTGAGGCATGTTTCCTACCACTCGATGCTACCAGAGTATGTGGGGGAGCCCTGGTGTTTGTGGCAGTGGGTTTGGACTGCGCGCTTATTGTTTTGTGCTGGATGTCTCTGCCTATTGCACAGAACAAAGCCTCTCGGCTGGAAAACAGCTGGGTTCTGGTTCCAACTTGGAGGCTTTTGTACCAGGCTTTCACTGCACTGGATCCCGTGTGTTAGCAGGCAAGGGCTAAGCTAACACTAGATGCTTTATTTTCAACATACTCTGCTCTCAAGAGCAGGGGTGGGCAAAATGCAGCCCATCAGGCCATTCTATGTGGCCCGCGGGGCCCCTAATAATTTAGAAAATTTAATATTTATCTGCCCCTGGCTGCCTGTCATATAACCCTCGATGGCTTGCCAAAATTCAGTAAGCGGCCCTCCGCCCAAAATAATTGCCCACCCTTGCTCAAGAGCCCTATCTTGCAGCACAGGGCCCCAGCTGAGAAAGCAGGATTTAACAGAGCTGGGGACAGAGGAGCAGGACTCTTGGGTCCTTCTTCCCAGCTTACCTTCAATTTGGTGCACGGCCATGGTCAAGTCACTTCATTGCTACGTGCCTCCGTTTCCCACTGGTAGGAATGAAGAGGTGAATTGGAGCCTGTTGGAAGCTGACCTTTATTTTTCATGGCTACTTTTGCTTTTTATTTTTAATTCCTTAGCCCCACCCTTCCAGTGAAAAATGCTCTGGTTGTGAGAACTGGTATTAATTAAAACCCGATTCCCTTTCTGTGAGCACTTCTTGAGAGCCAAACCTTTATACTGGGGAACAGGAGGAGAGAAGGGAAGGGTTTTCACACTAGCAAAGCAAATTTCAGCCATGCACTTTTTCTGCAATCAAAAAAGGCTTTGTCAAAGAAATACAGCTTGCAGAGCTGGTAGGAACCTTGGTTTGGAGCAGCACTGAGTGCTCCTAAGAGACATGGAGATCACTGCATATTTGGAACCGCAGGTGGGGAAACTTGGCCCCCATGAAGTTGGTGACAAACCTCCCTTTGACATCAATTGAGGCAGGATTTTGGTGGGTAACTAGACATTATGAGTCGTTAATTGGTTTTTGTTGTCATTGTCCAAACACAAGCAGGCTGGAGCTTGTGCAAGCCATTTCTTAGTCATAACTTTAAAATGATTTAGCATACATATTGTATAGGCCTTGCACCAATTATTTTATACTTCAATTGAGCAAGCAATATGCAATGGGTAGAAGGGGTATATGGTCTGATATATGAAGCCTAGCACTTTCCACGGTCTCCATGCACTTCACAAGGGAGGTTGGTATCCTGCACGGTCCCTGTTTTGCAGATGGGGGGGAAACTGAGGCACAGAGCAGTGAAGTGACTTACTCAAGGTCACCCAAATGCAGAACTGGGGAGCAAATTCGGGTCTCCTGAGTCCCATCCAGTGCTTTACCCAGGGACTGTACTGACTCCACGTAGTAAGCACATGCCTGATTCCTGCAAGGCACAGGGGGTTTGGGCACCTGCGGGCAACAAAAGAACAGTACAGAGTGATGCCAGTAAAGGTGGTGCCTCTTAAAGTGCTCACGAACCAAGTCATCTCGACTTCGTGGTGAATCACTGAAATGCTGCTGCTTCCCTCTGTAAAATGGGCTCTTCAGTTGGAGTCGGGTGAACGCTCACCTTTTGTAGAGAGGTCCAGAGTTCAGCATGGAAATCCATGTTAGGACTGTAGCTGGAAATCCCTTGGGCCTGTTGTCATACGTTGCATTGTTTGAAGTGCTGAGCCTGCCTTGGAGGTGACTGGGAGTTGAGGCCCCCCGGAGGGACTGGAGAAATTTGGGGAAATCTCATGAGATCAGAGCTCCCCACTGAAGAGGAGGAGACTGAACACAGAAATGAAACCGCTGGTGTGCGGGATGAACTGGTACAGGAGGGGTTGAACCCGACAGCTGTGTTGGAGGAGGAAACGGGGTGGGCTGCAGAATCCAGATTCGGTGCATGCTGGGTGAACTCGAGGACTTCATTAATGTGCTTCTTGTCTTACAATCTCCGCGTCTGTGTTTTTTGGGTTGATTGGTTTGTTTTTTGTTAAACAACAACAGTGACAAAACTGGAGCTTGTAAGAAAAGCTGCTTGTTTTCAATGAAATGGGGCTCTTTTCCCCCCACCTCCAGCCTCCAAGTAGAGTTCACGACAGGGTGACCCAGCTGGTTTATTGGAACGAGCGGGTCTGACATAAGTCAACTGCCCGTGGTCCTAGCCAGAAACGGTCACGGAGAGGGTCACACTGTCTGGCACCTTGCGCTTACAGTGCAGGGCAAGGATGAACTGGGCCTCTGTGGATAAGGCACTGGGCTGGGATTCAGGAGGTGCAGGTGCAGCTTGACTGTATGAGTGTGGGCATGTCACTTAATCTCTCTGAGCCTGGCTTACCCCCTGTGTGGGAGCGTGAAATTTGTGCCACTCCACTGTGAGTCTGTAGAGAGCAAGTCCAGCTCCTGGCCCTGGCTCGAGCTGTTCCTGGCTGCCCAGGGACTCTCTGGGCCATGCTGCAGTTGGAAACATCTGGAGGGCAGGAGTGCCCCCAGCACTGGAGCTTCTCATTGAGGGTCTTGGAGTAATGGCAGCAGCAAGGGGTCACTGTGGACTGGCATTGTAGATGCCAAGGGGGCAGAGCAAAGCGAGCTGGATTGTGTCCCTCGGTTTCCCCCTCTGCATGGGGGCAGGAAGGACCCTGCTGCTGGGCATGCGGCCCTGCTGCAGGGTTTGGAGGAGGGCGATGTAAGGGGATAGGAATCCAGAGCTCGTGGCTGGTAAGCCCCTTCTTAGAGCTGCTCCCTGCACAGAGACATCGCAGGGAGCTGCAGCGAGGGTGGAGCGTTCCTAACCGAACATCTGCAGCTGGCCGGAGGAGACGGGCCAGCTGCCGGCCCGATAAACTGTTCCGTGGCTCCTCGCTCTGTTTATTTACTGCCGTGACAAACACAGTCCACTGAGTCTGCGGGTCGAGGCGTTGAGCGGGTGCCCAGTTTCTGGTGGCGGGGGGTGGCCGCTCATGGAGTGGCAGGCTCAGGTAGGACAGTGACGTGTTCAACAGCGTTGCGAGGACTGCGTTTAGGCAGCTCCCCTGCCCTTGAGCCCCGCTTTTTTTTCTGGGTCCAGTTTAAAGTTCAGTTGATCTGTGACCACCCAAGAGGGGCTTTGTCGCAGTTTTCATACTGACCTCTTTGCCTGAGGCTTCCTCCAGCCCTGCTGTTTTTCCTATCACCATCTGCTCTTTGCTGGCTTCTAACAGAGGCCCCTCGTTATTCCACCGTTTCAGCAGCTTCCCCTGGTACCGCACAGCAGCCGCGACCTAGGGGGAAAGGCACAGCTTCGGCCTGCTTTGCAAAGGTCTCAAAGGCACCAAAAATCCCTGGGAAGTTGCAGGGGTTGGATCAGATGCCCCTTCTCTCCAGTTTGGCTCCTTTGTTGCTTCTCAGAGCCCTTAAAGAAGCCAGATCTTCCATGGTCATAACTCTGGTCAAGGTGACAGCCATGGGAGCCCCTGAGACCGTGCTGGTTTCCTGTAACTGGGAATCTGGTGTGAGATGTGGGTTGTGATCTGGACTCAAACCCAGGCAATCGGATGTAGCCAGTGCTGCCAACAGCTGAAAATTGTTGCCCAGCTCCACGCAGTTTCTTGATCGCACAGCGATGCTGCAGGGCACTGTGATACTTCTGAGCTGAACTTTGTTTCGTTTTTCAACCCAAATGCATTCAGATTGGGAGTTGGGAAAAGATTTCCAACTGGCAGAGGGGAAAGCTCTGCAATGACACCTACATCGCTAAGACTGACCTGACCTGGATAAGTTTAGGGAAGATACGGGATGACGGGACAGGGAATTTTGATTTTGCACCGCTTGCACTGACAGTGGGGCCGGGTGCTTGCAGGCCCCAGGTTGCAATGCAGAGGTTGTTCTCTTGTAGTGCAGAAGGTGTCTGGTAATCCTATGCTTCAGGAAGGGTTTTTGCTGGTCACCACTTGTTGCCAGGAAGACTTTCCTCCACTTCCATGAATGCTCTTGGCTTCTGGGTTTTTCTGCCTTTTTTTCTGAAGCACAGGAACGCTAGGTACAGATATGGCTGGGGGTGTTGATGGGCTCACTGCTCCCCTGCAATGACTTGGAAAGCCTGGAGGTTTTTGGCTAGGGGTGTTGCTCTGCCACTCAGGGTCACACCAATTGCCAAGTCTGGAGTCAAGAAAGAACATTTTGCCCTAGGTCACATTGATCATGGACTAGGGTAGAAGAGAGGGCATCCACCAGAGCCGGGGGCTAGTCTGAACCCTGGTGACTGGAACACATGGCAGGGAGGGTCAGTCGGTCATCATTATGCCTATGCCCTAGCTGCACTAAACCGTCTGTGCTCTGGTCACTTTACAGCCAACCCCGCAGCTTCCCGCAGAGTTCGTTCAGGAATCATTGCCACTATTACTGTAATCAGCCCATTATACATTCCTCTCCAGGTGCACAGCCGCCCCAGGATGCGTACCCCCGGCCCAGACAGTGCGATGGAAGTGGCATCTGATTAGAAGCAGCTGCAGCTGCAACCCTCGGGGAAGAGGCTGGGATGCTTCCAGCCGGGATTAACCACTGGTATGTCCTGCAGGGTCCTGCAGACTCTCTGTCAGCAAAGCCCGTATCCGTCCCCACGTCACCGAGGTGAAGCGTGAGGCTGACCACGGGGTGGTGGTTACCCAGACCTGCAATCTAATTGCTGGGAGCTGAGAAACCCCAGCGACTCCTCGTCATTTCATGGTTGAGACTGACATGTGCTGCTGATTAACCCTTGAGTGGCTGCTGGCAGGGGAGGACAATGGGGGAGAGCTTGGTTTTGCATCCACAAAGGGCGCTCTAACCCAGAGCGTTGGCCACAGAGCACTGGCTGCCCTTGGCACAGGTCCCGTGACATGCAGGGGTCTGGATGTCCTGTGTGCTACTGTCCACAAACAAGGGCCTCGCAGCCCTGCCCAGGGACTCGGTGTCCTCTGTGTCTCATCCATCTCCTGCTTCCATAGTGCTGTCCTCATGGTTTCAATGCCACCCCCACAGAGGGCTCCTTTCCTACCCTCTAGGGACAAACCATTGAACACTCCCATCTTTATGCCCTGCATTGCTGCAGGAAGATCTGGTCTGGGACCGAAGCGAGTGAGATTGACCCTCCCTGCATCCAGTGGTATGGGTATGGGGAAGGGAATTTTCCTGGCAGCGCCTAGCATAAGTCAGGTCTAGGCAAAGGGTGGCGTGTGCAGCGGATGTCTGCAGTCTCAGAATTTTGTTTCTACAATGGGATGTCTACTGGGTTGTAGTGGTTAGCCGGAGGTGTGGGATAGGCAGGCTCTCCGTGGTATGTGTGCCGGGTTGTATTCAAGGCTGGGTCCAGTAACATCCCCGTAATGCAGCCCAGCACACACTCCCAGTAGGAATGCCTAGGCTCAGCACCACCGCTGCTGCCCCGCTGAAGTCCCTGTGACCACCCCGCGGGCCCAGGCCTGCATTCTCCGCTGCCCTTCGGTTCCCAGCGCCACTGCCTCTGCCCAGCACAGCTTCCATGGGCTCTGCTGTTCAGCTCCTCTCTTGTTCTTTGCTGCTCTGTGCAGTAGGACACACCAGCTGCAGGGGCAGGCAATTATTTCGGGCAGAGGGCCACTTACTTGAGTTTTGGTAAGTCATTGAGGGCCTCATGACAGGCAGCCAGGGGCAGATAAAAATTTAGAAAATTAATATCTAGGAGCCCCGCAGGCCAGATAGAATGGCCTGGCAGGCTGCATTTGGCCCCCGGGCCACATTTTGCCCACCCCTGAGCTATAGGGTATTAGCCAGAGAAAACTTTAGCTTATCTTTTTAAACTCCAACCAGGACATTTTGCTTCACTGAACAGCCACTGTCAAACCACCACCTCCTCTTCCCACTGCCCAGCCAAGCTCCTTTGCCTCCTTTTATTCAGACTCTCTCCTGCAATACATTGCTCTTTATCCAATACTGCTCCAGAGTAATTTGCTGGCTGCATCTCGCCCCCCACATGCTGTAGTGATCAGCTCTACTGCCCTATGAGCATCCTGAGCGGATGCCCTTCAGCAGGCATCGAGGGTAGGTTGTTCCTGAGCTGAAGCCAGATTCCCACACCAGCTCAGCCTGCTCTATGCCTGTTGGGTGCTGAGCACTTGGGAAATACTGAACCCAAATGAGCGCTAGAATGCAACCATGCAGTCGATGGGCACCCAACACTTGGAAATGGGGCGCTAAGCACTTTGAAAATTGGGCCTCTGCTGGAAAGACCCCTGTTCCAGGAGCCCTTTCTCCAAGCAGTTTGTTTCCTCAGTAGACACTCCTTTCTCGGCACCCATGTGGAGCTGTGGCACATCACCTCCACAGCACCTATCTTGCACATTTGCTGGATGGCACAGCATTTGCAAAAGCTCTTAATAGGATGACATGGCTCAATTGCTTGCAATGACAGCAGAGCGGCTCTGATCACCCAAAAGGTCCCCTCCAGTTTTGTGTCCTCTGTTCCTAATTTAACAGCGTAATTCCCACTGGTAATCAATAAGTCTTAGGTTCCTAAAGCACTTCAGTTACACCAGCTGACACTACTGGGTGTCTTCAGCAAGTTGAACCCTCATCTGGGGCAGACCAACACATTGCACATTAACCTTCACAGGCAGTTAGACCTGTTTGGGCTGACATTGCACCTGTTTTATTTCTTTTATTTCTCCAGGTCAGGGCTGTGCAACTGGTGGCCCAGGGGCCATGTGGCCATGAGGGGTTAGCTTGCTGCCTGCAAGGGTTAACATGCAGCCCATGGGCTCCTGCCTGGCCATCACTCCTCCCATTGTTCCTCCTGCTATGGGGTCTGCGAGCTCTGGACTCTGCCGTCTCTCTTCCTGAAGCGACAGGGTAGCATGATGGGAGGGGGCCAGGGAGAGGTCTCTGCTGCCCATGCTCTGTATGTGGCTGTGGGGAGAGGAGCCAGGCTGCACACACTGAGGACGGGGAGTGGGCCACATGAATTGCAAGGGGGATGCCAGCAGGGCTGTCCTTGCAGTGGGGTTCATGGGCCCCTGCCACCCAGGAGCGGGACAGCCTTGCTCTAGGTTCACAGACTGGCCTCGCTTCCTCTGCTGTACTTGCCTGATCCTCAGAGAAAAATGTAGGGATCAGTGGTCACCTGTTCAGTCTTAGTTTTTTGGCTCCAGGCGTCTAATGGAAGTTTGCATCTCTGGAGAGAGCATGCCCCCACGTGGGAAAGCTAGAGCAGAAGCACATGGCTACAGGCTGCAGCAGTCAGCGTCCCCTTGGCTGGTGACGGACACCATGTTCAATGGAACAGCTGATGAACACTAGCACTCCCCATCCTTGGACTTCGCACGCTGGCTGCAGGGAGAAGGTTTTGTCCTCGGGAGTCGTACAGGAGCTCACAGCATCAGGTGTCTGTCTGGACGCTGCAGCTGGCTCTACTTAGAGCTTTCACTAAATGTCTCCTTAAAACGCTATTATTTTCGTTGAAGAAAAACAGAGGAAGCCACAACCAAACACACTTGTGGGTCCTGTGCTTCCATTCCCAGTTTCCTGCTTCCCTCCAAGTCAGTTTTCATAAACAGCTGATGTGAATGGGGTTGTGTTTGGAACGGCCTGAAGCTCTGCTGGCTTTGTGGTCAGTCTGCATTGCTCATGGTTTTGTAGTTTAATTTTCTTCCTGTCAACGGCCTCTTCCATATCATGATCTTCCTAGAGTCTAGTCAAAGACTTGTTTCACTCAGCTCTTGTGCAATCTAGGATAGTGGTCTTCATATGCAGGGAGAAGTGGTACATAGATTGACAGTGCCAGTGCTCTCCTAGGGCTTGGAAAATGGGGGACCCCAATAACATAAGCTGATCATACATGACTTTGTAGTGACCCTCGGCCTTTCACCCAAGGAGCCAGGATTTCCCACAGCTACCTTGGGCAAGTTTAGTCATTGCTATGAGTCCACACTGGGCATAGGATTTAGGTTGAGCCATTGGAAAGAGGACGCCACACGCTGATGCCAAAGGGAAGATCCATCTCGGTGAGGTGGCACACCAGCTGGCTCCTGGGGGAGAATGGGTACTGTGTCACTGGATTTTTGACATGGATAGTCTCCCACCTGCCCTTGTCATTCTCCATTTGGGAATGAGTGTGAATTCCTGCCTGCTCTCATCAGCCTATGACTAACAGCTTCACAATACATGTTCTTTCGCTGTTTGCAAGAAACAAGATGGACCAGTTCTAAGGCTTAGCTATCTGGCTTTAATGAAAGAAAATTAATCTTTCTCACTTAATTCCTGATTTACCAGAAATGATACTGGATTTTCCTTTGTCCTGTCCTGCTCTGCCTTCATCTTCTCTTAGTTCTACACTTTCCCTTCTCCAGACTGAGTAGATATCTCGTGGTGCCAGGTGAAATTTAGCTTTCTCCAGAAGAACCCAACCCTGGCTTGGACGACGGCTACCAGACGCTACCAGCAGGTAAATCCCATCTATGAGCTACGGTAGGTTCTTTACATCAAAGGTTCTAGCCGGTCTCAAAGAGAAGAGATGCTGCCATCCCGTAGTAACGGCAAAATGCTTCTTGTATCGGATGACAAAATGCTTCTTGTCTCTATCTCACAACAGAGTCAGAGGAAGGATGGTTTGGTCAAGGGACTGGCTTGAGATGCATTAGATGTGGATTTGAGACTGTGTGCACTGAAGGGCTCAAACAGTTAAGGCCATGTTTGTGATCAGTACTTTACAGCTAGCAGAGAGACTCGCCCAAGGCTGCACAGCAAGCTTCAGCAGTGCTCAAACTGCCACTGTATGTCAGTGTAGCACCTGATCTTCTTTGCTATTGTAATAAATTAGCTGATTTGACTGCTATTATATTGATAAGCAGTTCTTCCTTGCAGAGCAAAGAAGAAATTTAAGGGTAGGATTACTCAAAGAAGCTTCCACCTCGATTTGGGCTTCCATCTAGTTTCATTTCCTTCGGGTACGAGTGACAGAAAGGTGCACTGTGGTGGTAAAGATAGGCAGGCAGCTGTTCCAAGTGGCTGGAGCTGATGAGACTAGGAAATGACCAGCTGAATGGACCAAGAGAGATGGATGAAACTTGTGTGGGCCACGACATAACATTACTGTCATTGGGAATTGTGCTGATGAGCAAGGAGCAGCAAAGGGACCTGAGGCCAGATGGCCATGCACCTTTATGGAGGGGATGGGCAGCAGCCTGCCATGCATGCTGGAGTCTGGAGAGACGGGGCTGGTAAAGGCACCACCGTTGCTGTGTGCTAGCCCCCAGAGATGTCTCCCTTACCAGAGGTTCCATGTGGCAAGAAGTTTTTATTGCAGCTCTAACCTGCAGGAGCTATGAATCAAGATTCAAAGTCCTAACACGAGCTGCTGCAGAGGACTGGGAGAGTGCTAGGATTACACAAGAGGGAAGACAAATGCAAACCTGTGGGTGAATGTACATTGCTTTCATTTTTGCAACTATTCTTTTCTAACTTATTCATTTGCCTCGACACATCCAGCAGCTGGGTGTGCAACAGAAGGAAGGATACTCATGCCCAGCCCTGGCCCACGCTCAACAGTAGAGGTGTGAGGGATCTGCACCCTGAAGAGTGAGGTTGACTCACTAAGGGAACAACTGCCTTGGTTTTCTTTCTTTAAGCTTGTGACTTTTTCTCCCAATATAGTTAAGGAGGATTCATCTTCTCCAGGACAGGGAGGATGTGCGACAGCAGCTGGGAGACAAATTTATCTGGTGCTGAAGACCAGCAACCCTCAAAAACCACCAGGCAGGAGGAGATGGATCACTAGTTGACCTGATTTGAGGAGCCAGCGGTTTTCATAGGACCTGTTGTAGTCTCCATAGTATCAATAAAAACAGCCCACACTTGTAAAGTAAAGCTGAGTCTTGACCTGGGGATTTCCAGGCCGCCAGAGGTGGAGGGGGAAGGGAGGGCATTGGAAACAGATGTTTTTAATTAAGAGATGAGTATATGGAAACAAATAGGTTATGGCTTGATCTGTAGCTATTGCACGGCTTGAGCACGCAGGCCTGTGTAAAACCTTTTGGACTTGCCTGTAGTTTCTACCAGAAGTAAGACGGGTGCCATGTCTGATCTATCGGCTGTTCCATAGGACAAAGGTGCAACCACCCAGAGAGATCCTCACCTGGAACTTGTCCACGGTAGACTCCTGGTGTCTGTTTGTCCTACAGGAAGAGAGTGTATCTTTTTTATATTATTATTATTGCTGTTGTTGATGCGACTGTGACAGGGGTCCATCCTGGGGCCTGTCGCAATATCTGCTCTCCCACCTGTCTAAAGCAGTCCTCCTTGATTCACCTGCCACGTTTTAATATATTAATACTGTGTATAAAAATGTGGGAGGCTGCCCATTTAATGCCCCAACGCTAAGGGCATAATACATGGCTCCAACCTCCCCTTTACTGTGCCCCATGCCATGCAGATGGCATCCAAAATCACTACCACTATGACTCCCCCAGTCTCATTGCTGGGCTGCACTTGGCCTCTGGCCTAAAATCTGCCTCAAGTATCCAGAGACTTACCTGGCCTCCTGTTCTTTCACTGGGGCCTTAACTCATGCCCCCTCATTGGGCTTCCTGCCTCTCCTTAGGCTCCTAGCCCTTCTCCACTCTACCCCTCTCTGGGGTCACTACTTTGTGCCTTCACTAGGGCTGCAGGGCTTTATACCCTTTAGACCTCAGGTGTCTGTTGATGTGCCTGGACCTCACTTCAGCCTATGGCTCACTGAGACCTTGAGCATCTGTCCTTGGACCGATCCTCTTTAATGCCTTCATCAGTGACTTGGACAAGGGAGTGAAGTGTACTCTGTCCAAGTTTGTGGATGACACAAAGCTATGGGGAGAAGTGGACACGCCGGAGGGCAGGGAACAGCTACAAGCAGACCTGGACATGTTGGACAAGTGGGCAGAAAACAACAGAATGCAGTTCAACAAGGAGAAATGCAAAGTGCTGCACACAGGGAGGAAAAATCTCCAGCATACCTACTGCCTAGGGAATGACCTGCTGGGTGGCATGGAAGTGGAAAGGGATCTTGGAGTCCTAGTGGACTCCAAGATGAACGTGAGTCGGCAGTGTGACGAAGCCATCAGAAAAGCCAATGGCACTTTATCACCTCTTTGGATCTGTTCGTCATGCATCTGCTGACACACGATACTTCCCCTCTATCAGGCGCTGGTCAGACCGCAGTTGGAGTAATGCGTGCAATTCTGGGCGCCGCACTTCAAGAGGGATGCGGATAACCTGGAGAGGGTCCAGAGAAGGACCACTCGTATGGTTAAGGACTTGCAGGCCAAGCCCCAGGAGGAGAGACTGGGGCACCTGGACCTTTTCAGCCTCCGCAAGAGAAGGTTGAGAGGCGACCTTGTGGCTGCCTATAAATTCATCACGGGGGCACAGAAGGGAATTGGTGAAGCTCTACTCGCCAAGGCGCACCCGGGGGTTACAAGAAATAATGGCCACAAGCTAGCAGAGAGCAGATTTAGACTGGACATTAGGAAATACTTCTTCACAGTGAGAGCGGCCAAGGTCTGGAACGGGCTCCCAAGGGAGGTGGTGCTCTCCCCTACCCGGGGCTCTTCAAGAGGAGGTTGGATATGCATCTAGCGGGGGTCATCTAGACCCAGCACTCTTTCCTGCCTATGCAGGGGGTCAGACTCGATGATCTATTGAGGTCCCTTCCGACCCGAACATCTATGAATACCTGGACCTCGCTCTCCTTCAG